>CAJNOI010000109.1:114249-176957 GCA_905250115.1 Adineta steineri
AATATATCAAAATAATCAAACCCTCTTTTCGTCTGAATAGAATCTAATATTTATAAAGTCCATAATTAATTATATTTCTTAACATCTTGTAGACGTCAGAATTAATATAAATATAATCTATAAAAGAATTTTATAATGAATTAATTATAACTATTTCAAGGCACAGCTCCGTAATAATAACACTTTTAATTTTCAGATTATATGAGAATAACTGTAATTATCATTTCTCTTCATTATCAAACAATACTAACGACTTGAACAAAATTAAATTTCATTTCATAAAAATGTTTTTTTTCTCGATTCAAACAAGTAAACTAATTTAAATTTACACTTCGACATATTAGAAGATTAAAAATACACTTTTTAATTCTGTAAATCCTTGATTAATACTACAATTAGAATTCTGATAAATATATTTTTAATTACTGTATTCATTCTACTGAAAGTTTATAATTCAAATCTCTATTTTTATTTGACATATTATATTTATCTCCGAGGCTGCTACTATTTGCACTAAAAAGACATTATTCCAATTAGAACTCTAAATCTAATAAATTTTTCTATGCAATTTTTATAAGACTTTTACAAATTCATTTTTGATTTTAACCATGAATTACTATCAACACTTCTCACAATATCCTAAATAGTTTTATAATATATACAGAAAGATGAAAAATTAATATATCGATATTATTTTATGCTACAGTTATTAGTAATAAATAATGCTTAGTGTTGGTCAAAGCAGATTCAAACTCATTATTTTTCCACTTAAATATACTTTATTATTGTTAATGAGAGTTTGAGATGTGAACGTCATTCTACGTATTTAGATAGATGATGTTTCCAGTTTCTAAGTTGAAATCTTTTTTAGAAATATCATGTCTATTAAAATAATATAAAAAAAAGAACATGCAGAGTTCTATCAACTAGAATACCCGGACAAAATAAGAACTAAGTTGAATTATTTTACAGAAAAAATATTCTTGTCAATATTATTTATGAATGGGTAAATGTGATCAAGATTTTATTTCATTTTGATACACTTTGTTTATCCAGTATACTTCATATAGTTAAGGTTTTATGCTTGTAACTTTAGTTTGAATTTTTTATAAATTTAAAAAATAATCTAATGAATTCAAGAGAATGTAATTAGGTGATAAATAATGATTCTTAACGCCAAAATAATTGTACAAGCAAAAGAACGCGTGACATTTTCTAGAGCATTCGACAATGTCCACCTATGTTGTCATTTCCTTCTTAATGACTAAAAAGAAAATTCTCATGTTTTAAATTTCTTGCAAAAAAACTCAGCATGTATATATTCTTTGTAGCAGAAATAGTTCTCACATGACCTACAGAGAACTTTCTATAAAAAGACAGAATAATTATAAGTGCAAATCATCAAATATATATACCCGCTTTTCACTCAGTTTATAGTTACAGAAAAAAAAGAAAGAAATTCCACATACATACATTCTTCATTTCATATACTAATGTATTCCGACCAAATATCTTTATTCTACAAACAAATCCCTAAAATGATTGACAATAACATTACAACTAAAGGCGATATTACACAAACATCAAAGTCATTAAGTGACAATCTTAATTTTATATCACAAAATATTCTTATTTATTTACCATTAATCTTTTTAATCTTTGGTCTCATTGGATTTATTGGTAATGTTTTTACATATCTTCAACCTCAACTTCGTTCAAATACTTGTTGTATTTATTCACTTTGTGGTTCATTCATTGATATTATTGATCTCTGTATTAATTCATTTCCAAGTTACCTTGCATGGCAATTCGGATTTACACTACCATGGTCTACATCATCTGCTCTTTGCAAATTCTATATCTTTATCGTGGTGTTTTTGCCACATTTATCAATAAATTTTCTATGCACGGCTATTATTGACCGATTTGCCATAACATGTGATCATACATCATCTATTCGTCGAATAACTCAACTTCGAATAGTACCATGGATGATTGGTCTGACTGTTCTCACCAGTGGTCTTTTTTCATTGTATGTTCCTATCAATTATGATCTTATGTATGGATATTTATGTATATCAATACAACCGATGGTAACAAGTATTTCATATATTGTTCTTATTGGTTTAATTTCACCAATAATAATGATAATATTTGTTTTACTTACTTATCGAAATGTTCGCCGAAGTCGTGGACGAGTGGTAAGTAACTGAATTAATAGTTTTTCCATTCATGCAATTCTATTCTATTTTAGGGTGAAGTAACCAGAACACGTGGACAAAATCTTCGAAATCAATTTATTGTAACTATATTTGCACAAATTCTAATAACAAGTTTCATTGCATTACAATGGATTATAATGTTTACGTATTTTACATTTGCTCCAATTTACACGGAAACTCCTGTAGATTTATCGATTATTTTCTTTCTTCTTAGTCTTAGTACTAACCTTTATTACTTAAATAATGTCAAAGCATTTTATATTACAATATTAACATCTCGTGTATTCCGAAAAGCATTTGTTGGTGGTTTGAACAATTTATTTCGTCGTTATATAAGACAACAAATGAATGTATCAATGGTTAATCCATTTACACAAACTAGAAATTAAAACGAATGATGTAAAACATGGCAATATACAGAGTGATATGTACATAATTGAACTATTCCTTTTTTCGTAAAAACTTAATTGTTGTATATGTCTGTATTAAATGAAGTTTGTGTTTAAATATATTTTTGTAATTTAATATTCTTATCATTATAAGAACAAAATATAATTTTTAAATAAATACAATTATGAAATGTATGTTTAAAACAAAATTTTTAACTTCTAATCGAATCAATGATTTTACTTAATAAAAAGCAATTGACAGATTCGGTATTGTGCCAAAATTCGGAAGAAAAAATCCGGAAAATTTTTGGAAAAAGATTTAACAGTTTATTTAACAAAGAACCATGTACAAGAAAGAAGAGAAATCATTTGATTTGAAGAGAAGTGATGTGGTTCACTTTTTAGTAGTCACCAATACAGAAAATCCCACAAGATATTCATCGCGATCGACTCATCGCTCTCGAAATGTTTGACAAGTAGGACTGTGAAAGCTCAGGTTCAGTTCTTTCGAACTGAAACTGTCACATTCCTATTGGTAAGAGTATTGACTTTAGTTAGAAGGTGTGGGTGTGGATAAAGCATGGACACAACACCCATACTCTCGAGGTGCACGTCTGTGTATATTTGCTAATAGAATAGCATAGCACAATAAAGTAGAATGCCACTCGATAGACGATAATCATGATTGACGTAGACAACCATAAACATTTATGGAAGAATATTATCATTCTCTTCTGTTAGAACGATATCAGAAATTTTCCGGATTTTTTATTCTCCGGATTTCAAGACATATTCGTAATCTTTATTGTGAAGAAAATGAAATTTAATATCTTAAAAGGCTACTGGCAATGTATTGTGTAGATGAATTAGAATATGTATTCAATGAATGCATTATTATTTAATGAAATAGTTTAATGAAATATTTGTTTGATATCAAATATTAACATAAATTCTCTTTTTATTATTTATGTGTAGACAGTCCAGAGAAAGACATCTTTTTTTTTCTTTTATACAAGTTACAAATAGCTTTAATGAGAAATTCAAGTATTCTTTTATTAGATTTTAACTCTATATTCGAAATGAATATATCATTTAATAGATACAATATATTTTGTATCAAAAAAGAAACAGTCTCATACTAGTAATTATAGACTTTTATGATCAATTGTGACAGTAATTTCCGCTAAGATGTTTTATAAATAATAAGTGACAAGAAAAAGATTAATATATTTTTTTATATTATATTTTAGATCTTTTTCAGAAAAAGAAGAAAAACATAAATAAGAAAGAATATGTCATTTTGAATAAAGTATCATGTCTTCATCGTCAGTATCTGATGGGATTCTCAGCTTTGCAACACAATACTCGATTTATAGTGGTTTTATTACATTTAGTTTTGGAATTATTGGTAATGTATTGAATCTTCTCGTTTTTACGCAATTGAAACTATTTCGAACTAATCGATGTGCCTTCTATATAACTGTTGAATCGATTTCTAACTTAATTTATCAGTTTTTATCTATTAGTTTAACTATTTTAACATCAATATATGGAGATGATGCTACGGGACGTTCTTCGATTTGGTGTAAAATCAGATACATAATGGGACAAACATGTGCGCTCACCACTTTTTATATGATATGTTTTTCTGCGGTTGATCAATTCTTTTCGACTAATCATCGTTACAATCTAAGACAAATGTGTACATTGAAACTAGGTCGATATGTTACGTTTATATTCGTTTGTTTTGCAATCATTCATAGCATTGCACTTGGCTCTTCTTATGATATTCAGCCAACATTTGGATGTGTCATATCGGATCATACATGGGTTCAGTATTCAACATATTTCTTTTATCCAGTTTTAGTTGGTCTCCTACCTATTGTAATTGCATCATCGTTTAGTATCTTAGCTTATCGTAATGTCCGTCATATAGTTCGACGACAATTACCAATTGTTCGTCGTAAATTAGATCAACAAATGACAGCAATGGTTCTTATGCGTGTGATAGCCTTTGTTTGTTTGGTATCATCTTACAATGCTTATCGTATCTATGCGACTAATTTTCCTCCATCACGAAGTATGCCTATGGCATATGCAATTGGTAGATTGCTTCAAACAATTCTTCTTTCTATCAACAATATAAATTATATGGTAAAATTATTTTCTTCTCTAATTCATATTTGTAAGTTTTTGCTTTCATTTAGATCAGCTCTTATATTTTTATAATATTCTCATCACGTTTTCGTCGTCAAGTAGAAATTGTTCTAGTAAAAAAATGTTGGCAACGATACAAATATTGGTGTTGTTCCATAAATAATCGAATTGAATCTGAGAACAATATCGAACCATGCAATTCGTAAATGGAATCTGAAGAAAACATGTAATTGTTCATTAAATAAATAAACTTATTAATTAGTTCTCATATTTCTATGCTTTTCTTTATAATAAATCATATATAAATGTAATATTCATTTTATTTACCCTCAAGAAGGTAAGGATCATAGAGAATTAAAAAAATATTATCTCACACTCCCATTAATGAAGCCTAGATTTTTTTTTAATTTTCTTATTTGATTTATACTCTTTTTGTAGTTTTATTAATTTTGTACCCTTCTAATCTGTAACATAATTATTGAGCTATGCACAACTGTCTTGTTCAGCAGTATTCATCTATGAAATATTAGCTCGAATCTTCTCGATGGACAGAAAAGCGCGGTCGTAAATTGATAGATCACCTGTAGTTGCTATGAATTGTTCGACGATATTCAACTGTTGTTGTGTATTCATATATTGAAGAACACTTTGAAGGTGTGGGTGGGTGTGGGTGTGGGTGTGGGTGTGGGTGTGAATGACATCAAGCTACTACCAGCACACGCACACCCACACCCACGCCCACCCACACGAATGACAAGTCGTTAGAATTCCGAAAGATCAATTTTCATTAAAATAAATTTTTGAATAAAGATAATGATTCAATCTATTCAGGTGTATCAAATATTTTACAATATTTGAATAATAAATTTTGAAAAGATTTATCAAGAAATAAAAAGGCAAATACAGCATCACAAATAATTCATTTGGTTATCTGTGAGTTGTATTTAATATATAATATAAGTAGATTTTATTCTATTAAATCAATAATAGTATGTGAAAGAAAAATGATATGTTTAATAAATATATGTTTATATCAAGAGAATACGTTGTATCTAACTGACATCTCTTGTATTTATGTCTCATTTTATTGAAATGTAAATTGATATGTCTTGAAAAATTCAATTTTCAATAACAAAAGAAAAGACTCCAACTATATATTTTATTTATTTATATTTTTCTAAATTAAAAGAATATATATAATTATGAATAAAAGCCCAAATGTGTTTGTTGTTTCTGTTTCTTTTTATTTAATCTTCGTTTTTCTCTTAATGTTATGCCATTCTCAAGATCATTTGCAGAAGTTGCTTCTACAGCATTCTTTCGCGTATAAATTTCAGCTATAGTAGTCGATTCATGAATATCCTTGCCATTATTTGGTATACCTAATTCAATACATAAACGACGAGCATTCTGTACGCTTAATTTGTCAAATTTATGTTCGATTACTAGACGTCCATCACGTAAGAGAGCAGGATCGATACCTTTGACATCACAATTAAACGTACAGATAATTTGTTGATGCATAGCATCACCAAGTAGACCATCAGAAAGATTGAGTAAATTTGCAACGGCTTGGTTAGGCAAGTAACTATCTTGTTGTCGATCACGAATAATATTTTCAGCATCTTCAACAATGAGTATTGAATTTGGATGTTGCATGAGAAATGGCAAGAAACCAGGTTTTGTCATATCCTACAAAACATATTTTAGATTGATAGAATAAATGTAATTGTGTAATGTATGAATTAACTTACATTGACTAAATCAGGTGGAACATAAATTAAACTTTTATCTTGAATTTCATTAATTAAATAACGAAGATAATAAGTCTTGCCAGTACCAGGAGGACCATGAAGTAATGTAATACCGGTTGAATCTTTTTCTTGTAATGTTTCGAGAAGTTCTTCATGAATATCCGGAAAATCATCTCCATAATGAAGTTTAAGATCGGTAATGTGAGGCTTTTTCATTCGAATCGATGATGTATAGAAACCATGTTGTGTATCATGACAAACCATTTGAAGAGTAGCTTCAGTTACTGGATATAATTTGAATTTAGATAATTGTTGCAATAACATTCGAGCTTCTTTCGCTTTTTGTGGTATATGAAATATCTGCATAGAAGAAAAAAGAGAATTATAATACTAGGATCTTCTTTTTACCTGAATGACGGAAAAACAGTTGAAAACATTGTCTTCTTGATCAGACTTCAGATTATTAGGATTGTCAACATTGGTAGGACTTAGAACACCGCCCGAAAATTGTACTAAAATGCAAATAGTATATTTATTTAGTTGAAAACTCTTAGAATTGAAGTTTTTGTGTTATATATGTGATCCTAAAGAAATAACATATACCTGAAAAATAATTGCCTAAGTTGATATAAACATCGGTCATGAGAGAATCATTATCTGAGATATCATAACTCGAACTATAAAGAAATGTATCTGGATCTACTTTGTATTCATCGATAAGAAAATGTATTACACTAAAATTAGAAAGTAAAATTCAATAATTTATATATAATAAAGCTAGAAAATAATTAACAAACCTTGTAGTATGATACATGCCTCCTTGTTTACGTTTTCCATTCCATCGTCGTCCTCGATTTAAAGCCGAGAATCTACCGTACATATTGTACGTATAAGTATCACCATATTCATTAGAATTTCCTTGTGATTCACTCATCGTACAAGGAAGAACTCGATATTGAAGTGCGAATAAACTAGGTCCATAAATCAATTGTCCTTGTTGATCCGTAAGTTTTAAAAGATCATCATTTGTTAATGGCGTATGTTCACATCCGCCCGAATATTTCGGACATAAATGAACAAGATTTGTCTCTTCATTATTCATTTTTTCCATCAAAAAAGTTAAAAGCGTGTAACAATTTCTATTAAAGAGAAAAACAAAAATGTATTATGTGCACGTTTTACAAACTGATTGTGAAAGAATTTTTTTTCCTCTTCCTCTTTTTTTACATCGGAATATATAGATGTTGTGTGGAGGTAATACGTGTGTATTTAATGACTCACTTTGCTTCAGACAATTTTTTTCTTCTAGAATACAGTAGTTCTTGCATACATACAAAAAAAGAAAGAAAGAAAGATCTTGCTAGACTATGATGAAATTATAATATATGTTCTATATAATAATCTTTTATCAAATAACTAATAATTGTTTGCGTTAATTATAACGGAACAGCTACCTTGTTCACGATCTATTCCAGAAGTGAATCAACACAGCAGAAACAAGCGAGAGCAAAAATAAATGAAGATAAAGGCAAAAGTTCATGCTCGATGGATGACCTCGGTCACGGAGATAGAGAGATAATGATGTTTATATAAAGTATAAGCTTCAACGTTAGTATTCGAGCAACTATATTGCGTTATAATTAAGAAATGCTAAATATGTATTTTTATTTTGAATAATTAGAACTAAAATCAAGTTTTTTTTTTACTACAGAAATAAAAAATAAAATTTAGTTCAAAAATTATTAAATTTCAATCAATGATGTTGTAATTTTTCTTGCAATTGAGCAAATTGTAATGATAAATCTTCAACAGTTTTTTCAAAAGGTATAAATGTAATACCCAATTCTTTTTGTGCTTTCGAACTATCGATATCAAAATGATCCGATAATCGTTGACCTTTTGTGCCAATTGGTGTTGTATCCTTGATACTTGTTGGAATGGTAGTACTTTCATGAATAATATCGATTGCTCTCTGATGACTCCAAGTTTCTGCTGCTATAAGATAACGTTCATTTGTGTCTGTCATTTGTTCTAAAGCAGCTATATGTGTACGTGCAACATCTCTTACATCAACTTGCCATGGTGTACGTATTTCTGGAACTTTAGCATCTTTACCACTAGTAACAACCGACCATATCATACCATTAGATGTATGTATATCATCTGATGATTTAAAACCATTAACAGATGGACCAAAAACCATGGGTTCACATATAGTTGCAATTGTAAATGCTGGTTTTTCTTTTTCAACGAAATCCCATGCAGCACGTTCAGCACATACTTTTGATACACGATAAACTGTGAGTGGATCATTTTTTGCAGCAGCACCTTGTTCATAAGTCAATGGACACCAATCTTTTTCAGTATAAGAATAACCAGGACGAAATCCTAGACTTGGATCAAAAATTGAAGCAAATGATGATGTAATAACTATTCGTTTAATTTGATTTTGATTTTTTTGATTATATTCATGAGCAGCCTGTAAAATTCTTACTGTTCCATTGATTGCTGGTAAAATCATATCTTTTTCTGGATCATTTACTTTAAAATGAAATGGTGAAGCAACATGAATGATACCATCAATACCTTGAACAGCTTCATCAAACGAATCAGTAGTAATATCAGCAATATATACGAATGAAATTTGACTTCGATGCTCGTTTGAAATACCATCGAGAACTTGTGCTTCTTTTGCTTGAGATCGAACTGTTCCACGTACATTATATCCTTTCTCAAGGAGATATTTAACGATCCATCCACCAATAAAAGAACTTGCACCTGTGACAAGTATAGTTTTAGGCATGATACTTCAAGTCTAAAAAAAATAGTACGATGAAAGATACTTGAATGTATAAAAAAACTAATCTGTAAAACAAAAAAAAACAAAGCCCATTTCGTCTCACTCTCTTTTTTTTTCATTTTTATAATGTAACTATTATCGAGCCGAAGAAAGCATGTGCTTGAAAGAAAAAGAAAAAAAGTATACGTCGGCTTTATCAGTAGTTGTTTTTCTTCTTCTCCTCACCTTTTTGATAACATACATACAAAAAGTTATCTTACCAAATAAAAATAAAATATTTTGATTATGGCTCGAGCAAATGAGCTAATTTTATTCTCAATAGTAGAGATATATTCAGTATTTATATAGATCTAAAGAAAATAGGGTGTGGGTGTGAATGTCTTATTCAAGAAATTTATATTTTAATTCGTTTTATTTCAGTCGTATTATCATTAATAAATATTAATTGATTACATGAGTTTGTCAGTGCTTGAGAAAAATTCATTGAAGGATTAAAATAAGGACCTTCACGATTGATCAACATTATATGATGATTATGTCCATAAGGAAGCTGTTTTAATTGTTCTGTTTTAACTTCTCGATCGATGTCAAGCATAGCTGCATGAATACATCCATCACCAATATATTCTCGAAGTAATAGATCATCTCGAATTAATTCATGTAAAAAACGTAATACTCTTCCGGATTTGTACAACCATTGTAATCGAATAATAAAAAAATTATTATAAATACAATTTGTTCGAGATTTTTTTCGATTGAAAAATTGTTTTTCAATTGGAAATAATGCTTGATTATCTTCATCATACCATGATCGATAAATATAATCCAGTTTTTTTTCATCGATATAGTGAAAAAGATCTATTTTAGTTTTATTCCAAAAATATGAATCATCATCCATTCTCATTAAATAATCATAATTCGATTTAACTATTGCTGGATGATAAAAAACATCATACGACCAAAATCGACACATTTGATGATAACCAAGTTTTCTTCTTCTAATAAATTTATCAGGTAATTGAACGTCTGTTAGAAAATTAAGACGAATAAATGAAATATGTAATTTTTTCTTATGATTATTTACACATGATAAAATATATTGACGCATACTTAAAGTAAAATTTTGATCATGAAAGATAAGAAAAGGATATTGAAATTGATCATTAGTTGAATGAAATAGCACGATAGAATGAATCATATTGATAATACGAAATATCGAATGATTAGTACTACGCATAAGTGTAACAATTACACCTCGTGGATGATTATTCCATTGTATAGGTAATTCGTTATATTTATATAGATTTAAAGATGTTTCATTTCGTGGAATATTCAATGATTGATGATGATGAAAACTAATGTAATATATAAAAGGTACAAAGATAAAAAATATGAAACTTGACTTTAAAAATCCATTTTTTTTCTTTCGAATAATCAACACCATTGTATTTTATGCATGATCAAGTAAAATAATATTCGTAGCATTTCATAAGATTGTCGACCATTTAGCAGTTGTTAATTATACATCGATAAAATATCAAAGATATCATCAGTGTTAGGAGCGTATAGTCATAAGGATGATCATCATTGATATCTAAGTATTTTCGTTTTATTATAAAATTAAAATATGCATCATATAAATAGAAAGTGAAAGGTAAAATAAATGATTCAAATACGATCTTAATTTGTACTGCATATATGAAATATGGTCATTTATAAAAGATTAATTTTTTTATTTTTCGTTCTACGCACTTTTTTTATTCATTTCATACTTTAACAGTTATGTTTTACTAATGACAAGTCATATAAATTCATTTTTTTTCTTCCTCTTTTTACACAAGAGTTTTTAAATTAATTATTTCTTATGTAATTGTATATCAGCTTGTTTATATTTAAACACGTTAATGCAATAACTGCATTAAGAATTGAATAAAATTTACAGTTTATCCAAAAAAATTATATTCTATTAATTTGTTCAAAACAAAAATGTACTTTTAATTCTTCGGCATACAATTCTATAATATGTATTGCTAAGGACGTCCGCATTTATATATATATAATGATCTAATTTTCGTTCTCTCCCTATAGTCTTTTCTTTCGTTGTTTAGTATGTCATTGTTGAACAAAAAGAAAATATTGAGGTGGTTATGGAGAGAATAGAACACCCGCATCCGTTTCTATTTCATCAAGAGCATCATTGGTATTTATTGCCGTACTCAGTAAAAAAACTTTTAAATAGATATCAACAATAAATCGTTTATTTCACAGTCGGAAATCATTAGATTCGATAAGATGAAAAACGATGTAAAGATATTTTTTTACTAAGACAATTAAAATAAATCTCCGTTTGAGAAAACGAAAAAAATATGTTCTCTCGAAATAGATTAGAATGCATTGAAATTGAAGTATAATTTGAATAAATGATTCACTTTCTTTATTGAGATCTATTTTAAACAATTTCTCTTTTTATTATTTCGATTGATTTTAACTAGTCCAACTACAGTAAGGATAAAATTGTTAGAAATAGTTTTTTTTGTATTTAGATTAATTCCAACGGTGTAATGAAAGTAATCATTAAATTATTTTGTTTTATATTTAGATTTATTGTATCGACATACGAAACAATAAGTATTAAAGTATTAACATTCGTTATATATTGTTTTCAGTTCTATTTTTACGGTATAATGAAAAATAAGTATCTGATTCTTTTCTAAACGATTATTTTATTTTTTCACATGGATCAAATTTATCGAACATAATTAACAATACGTATTATTTGATTAAAAATAATTTTTTTTGTTTTATTTAGATCAAATCTATCAGCACGACCAACACTATGCATTCATTTAACTATGAGAATATGCAACTAGGACTAAAAGAAGTTTGCACCCGTGCCATCGAATAGAGGCATGTACTAGCATTAAGTATTAAATTATATTCAGCGTGTTAAATGATAATTCAATGTGATCCGATGAGATGAGAAAAAGAAAAATCGATTAATTACTTTGAAGAATGCTGTGGCAACACGAATAAGTCGTTGTCTGTGAATAACTGTTCGATTTCATTAAATCAGTAATTGAAAATGTAGGCGTGGCATCTTCTACTGTACTAATCCTTCTCGTATGAAGCAATTAATATGGTATTGGTGGAGAATACTTTTAATAAAGACAAAAAGGTAAATATAACTGTTTTGGCAGAGTTGCTTCTCTTGATCGAATTGTTTTATAATAAAGCTTAAAATTAATCCTTTGTTTTTCATATTGCAATGTATATATACGATTGATGCTGGGCTACATATTCATCACAAGAATCGAAGTAAGTATTTCTATAAATGCATTGTACTTTTTTTGTTGAATATTATCGCTTACTAAATTGACTTCATTTATTTAGGTCAAGATTGTTCATTTGTCGTCATTTACTTTCAGCAGTGATCACAAGATGCTTAGTACCAAAGTTTTTATTATGGTGTTTTGTCTTGCTGTTGTTCATTTGCGTGCAACTAGTGCAGCATGTTGGTCTACAAACGCGTGTATAGATAAGGGTGTCTGTACCAACTTGGGAGGTGCGGCTCAAGCAGGTCATTGTACTGGTGCCGCCCACATTCAATGCTGTACCTGGTAAGATGTTTATTATTGTCATTTCTGAGACTTACTCGTATGTTTTTAGTCCAAGATGCATAGATGAAACAGCCTGTAGAAATAGTGGTGGAACACCCGGTGCTGGTATTTGCCCGGGTGCTGCGAATATTAAATGTTGTAAGGGAGGAAATGGAGGAGGAGGAGGAGGAGGAGGATCTACCGGTCCTGCACCCAGTAAACCAACTAATACTATGCTCACTGGTTTGGCTGATATACTTCGTAGTGCCGGTGTCAATGTTGTTGAAGTTGCTGGATGGAAGACTCGTGGACATGGGGTCATGGCTTCAGTGAAAGGAATACTTGTTCATCATACGGCAGGTCCAGCAACAGGCGACTTTCCTTCTTTAGGAGTAGTACGAGATGGTACAGGTAGTCTTGCCGGCCCACTTGCACAGCTTGGACTGGGCCGTTCTGGAACCTGGTGGGTCATTGCAGCAGGTCGTTGTTATCACGCTGGCAGCACCATAGATGATTCTATCTATGGCAACAGCAATGCAATTGGTATCGAAGCTGAAGGAACTGGTTTACCAGCCACCGACAGTGGTCATGCAAACTGGCCAGAAGTACAATACCAGAGTTATATAAAAGGTGTGAAAGCTCTTCAAAAAGCTTATGGTGTAGCTACAGCTCGTGTCATAGGACACAAAGAAGCAGCGGTACCCAAAGGCCGCAAAATAGATCCTAACTTCTCTATGGCTGAATTTCGATCGAAGCTCGGCTAAAATAACATCATTTGATTTTTTCATTTGTTTTTTTTTCTGTATAATTTATTGTTAAACAGAAGACTAAACAATATTGTTTTATAAATATACATCTTACCATACACATGAATTGTTGAATACAGTTACAAAAATATCTAAACATGAAAATGCTTTAAGAATATCACATTTGGTTCGCGATACTGATTGTAAACAGTTTTGTAAAACATTCTTTTTATTCATTTGTCTCATTGATTACCGTTACAGAATATTCTATTGAAAGATTCTACTGACGCCGACGAATATTATTCTAATTTTCATATCCTGAAATCCAAGTAACGAAGTCTAAGAAATTCAATTACTTCTTAAGACTGATCGGATATCTATAGTATTTTATTATATCAAGAAACCTTGGAAAGTATGCATTTTTTTATATAGAATTCAATCCTTTGCTGAAATGAAAAAGTTAACAATCGAGAAAATATTTAATTTAGGCAAGACTAATAAAGTTTTATCAAATGCACGGCATAAACTTGTTTTATATTCACTTCTATTTTTTTTGTCGTATTTTTTACATTAAACGATACAATATGAGCGTAATTCACTTATATAAATATTAATGAAAACGCAGTATAGTACGATTCATGATATATAAAAAAAATATACACACAACAGCTCTCAAGAAGTGCCTATTATATTAGAAATCGTCACAGGCGGGCCTCCTTTTTAAAGATTCATCAAAGTGATAAATGGAACGAATACTACTTTTATTAAAGTATATTTTAAGAGGCAAAACTACTATCTGCAATTAGTTTAAAATACGCTTCTCTTTTGTTGTTCCATTAAGATATAAAGTGCTGTCTTTATTAGTGCATTTTCTTGTCATAGAGTATAAAACTGTGAAATAAATAGATATAAAAAGCAAATAGAACATCAACGCTCAATTCATTCAGTAAAATGTTGTGGAGAGTAGAGCATCTTCTTCTTTTTTCTTTCAATCTATTAGTATCAATGACAGTTCCTGTCAGTGTATACAATTATGCTCGATTTAATCCATTCGATCCAAGCACCATGTTTGCTAACTTCGTCTCGATTAATTCAGAAAGTGCTTGTCTTTGCGAATGCTACAACAATACATTGTGTATGACGGCAACTTATTCTGCCATCAATCAAACATGTTCATTATACTCAGTACAATTAAATGAAGGACAATTACAGGTGGTGCCTATCATATTCAGTACAAAGGTGTTCAACTTCAGAAACAGAAGCGTTATCAGTGAGTAACAGGCATGATAGAGTTTAAATACTATTTGAGGTTGTTGATGTGAACGAAGAAGACTTTAATACTATTAGCCCCATTCATCGATACTCTGAAGTTTTCGATAGAATTATATATATATATAGGACAAAAGTGGATGTGGGTGTGTAGATAAATCTTCACTTTTCATTCAGACTCACACCCTATGAAATAAGAGCGGTACATAAGATGAGAAGAAATAATAAGAAGAGGATCAAAATCGTTTCAGAAAGAATGTACTTATGAAGCGAAGTATCTTATAGTAAAATTCTTTTTTTCCCGATAAATATCAGTCTATTTGAAAAAAAACAATATTATTAATACAGAATATTTCTCTCTCATAAAAATACAAAAACTCTAATTTACTTGATTGTTTATAGCAACTA
Organism: Adineta steineri; assembly: GCA_905250115.1. Classification (NCBI taxonomy): domain Eukaryota; kingdom Metazoa; phylum Rotifera; class Eurotatoria; order Adinetida; family Adinetidae; genus Adineta; species Adineta steineri. Next base: position 129,591 of record CAJNOI010000109.1, read on the forward strand.
CAACTACAAGCACGACGACATCGACTGTCACAACGACTAGTAAGTAGCTATGCTGTTTTGTGAGTGTATTTTATGTATCGATTCTATTCTAGCAACATCATGTACTGGACAGGGTGTCGGCTCATTACTTTCTGTTAGTGGATCAATCGGATGGACTTATTATTCGCATAATTATACAGCAACGGTACTAGCACCTGTGCTTCAGTTTGCTGTTCAAGGTGGTCCAGCAGCAGAGACTGTTTATCTGGATGATGTCTCTGTAGTTGCCATCAGTCAACCGACAATTCAATTGCTTAACAATCCTAGCTTTGAAATGTCAACATCAAGCCCGATCGATTGGGTAATGTGGTGTACATCTTCGTGCGTTGGTAGCAATGATGGAGGCCAGATTACAACTTCTGGCTGTCACAATAATTCTGGTAATAACTGTTATACAAGTCATTGTCAGACTGGTTTCAATTTTCTTGGTCAATCATTTTCGGCAGTAGTTGGCACTGTTTACAAAATTTCGTTTTGGTACTATAAAACTGGAGGAGGCGCTGGAAAACTCTATGTCGATATAGAATAATGATACTATCTATCTCGATTTTCTTTAAAAAGTACACAAGCCAAAATCTTTTAATGAAATATAATATGTTGTATTGTTTTTTCATTTGAATTTAAAAAATAAATCATTCCAACATATTTTCAATTTCATATTAAACGTATGAAAATTGATACTTCAACCACTATGGTAGTTTTTAGAGGAGTCTGCATCAAATTGACATTATGTAAACAATCATCTTGAGGGTGGGTGTGGTTAAAGAAGAAACCAATACCGACACTCATACCCACACCTGTCCTCGTTTGAATATATTTGAGAATATGTGAACAGGAAAATGTACAATTAATCTTAATGTAAAATACAGAAAGTAAAAAAATTCTGCGGAACGTTTTCGAATAGTCAATAGATAGATAGATAGAGATTAAGTGAACGTTAATTTAATTATAATTAAATAGAATCGATACATTGGCAAGCAGGAGGTAGATATAATTGATTATCCATATCTGAAAAGTGCTAATGCCAAATATCAAACGAAAAAAACGGAGTTTATTTCGCTATTTACTGTACAAGTTTCATTTAGTCAAAAAGAATGATTCATCATTTTTTATGACAGTTTTACAACATTAGAATTATGTACATTTAAACGCATTTTCTTACCTCGCTGAGTAATAATAATTAACATCATATATAATATTGCCACTATTGTTCATGATTACTGAACAAGTCGAAAACTTTGATTATTTTACTTTTAATTCATTTTTTTGAGCTTTATAATTCATTATTATTTGATTTGTCATCTGATTGATTTTAGAAATTAATTATAACTATCAAAACTCATTAAAATTTGTCTCATATAACATGTAATCGAGATATTTTCATGCGTGTACTAGTCATAAACAACTATAGTTCCAATAATCAATGGAATTCAGACACTTATCTGAGATAAATAAAAGATCTTTGATAGAAAGATTATTATCAATGGTTTATAGTGAATTCTGATTCATATGAGTAAGAATAAAAAATGCAACAATTTCTATTGAATTTAGTACTAATCGATAGAGTATTCAATTGTAAATTCGATATAACTGTTTAGAAATTACTTCCTACTTATCGAGTAGGAGGATGTAAAAGTAGTTTTATCAAAGATTGGCTCTTTACTCGAACTTCACATCTCATCATAAATACACAATGAAGCTTTGAAGTAATGTCGTCCTTAATCATATGATTCTCGAACGATTAAATTTCGTTTCAAATAAACATTCCTATTCTGGAATATTTGCTGTTGTTCTTTTTATGTATAAATAATTTTTTTTTGTCTTTTAAGGATGAAATTTTATAAAATACTTATCGACCTACACCACTCTACTGATGAATTTATTTTTAAACTTTTTCTTCCTGCAATTGTATGAATTTTTTGTCCACATTTATGTAAATAAAACTCTATAAGAACAAGACATTTCTCTATCGTTTTTTTTCTTTTACCATAACAACATCAACTTAATATTATTATACGCAGAAAAGAATAGAAAAGGAAGACATGAATAATTTTTTTCTGATTTTTGAGTAAAAAAAAGGTAGTATAAAAGCATCACAAATTCATTTCTTTTTTTCATTTATTAATCTATTTGCAACAAAAAAAAATCGAATCAAAATGAGTGGCTCACACGGAACTTTAGAAGTAACTATCGTCGAAGCTCGTCATCTTAAAGATGAAGACATTGTCGGTAAAAATGATGCTTTTGTTGAAGTTTATTTGGATAAAGACTATAAACAACGAACAAAAACTATTAAGAATAACAATGATCCACAATGGAATGAAAAATTTAATTTGTAAGTTTATTTATCATATCATCAGTTTCAATGTATTCATTTTTATCTTTTATTTTAGTAATTTGGACAGAAACCATGATGATTTACATCTATGTGTATATGATGATGATGCAGTAGGTAAAGATGCAATTGGTTCAGCAAAAATTAATTTGAAAAAACATGACTTTGGAAAAGGTGATTTCGATGAATGGGTTAAATTACCAGCTTTATTGGGTCTCCGTTCAAAAGGTGAAATTCATGTTACCATCCATCATAATGTAAATAATCTTTGAATTTCTTCCTCAAATTTGATCATAATAATTATTTTATACTTTAGCCTGACTCAAAATGATCAGATAAGCTTCTTTATCTCAGCATTTATAATCAAGCGCAAGAATATTATTCTTTTTTAACATTTTTTAAATATTAAATGATAAAATTTTGTAGTTTTCTTTCTATAAATAAATTTATACAAGATTAATCGATTGTTTTTTTGTATATAAAATAAAATGAAAAGTAAAATTTATGTCATTTTATATTGAAATTCTCGATCATTCTTAAAAATAGACATACATGAACGTTGTTAACTCATTCCACGATCAATTATAAAGATATAAAATAAATCTCAAGGTCATTAATATTCTCATATAAATAATTTTCGTTAGTTTCTCGCGGTTTAAATATTTCTCTTTATGAATCACATGTATTAATATTTGCAACAAACTTTAGATGAATTTAAAAGCACTTTTATTTTAGAATATGTATTGAGGTAAAAAAACGTTGTACTGAAAACGTGACTGAATGTAAAATATTATTTTCATCAACCAGTAGAGTGGATATATAAATAAACTGATTTGAAATAATCAGTTGAATGTTAATAGACTATAGTAGTATTTTTGTATCATAGAAAAAAAAGGAAGTATAATTGAATAACTTTTCGTTAATTTTTACAGTAAAGTGGTATTATAACATATTACCTGTGGGAAACAGTGGCGTAGTTAGGATTTTTAGACTAATGGGCAAGATTTTTTTGTCCATCGAAGTATTGTTGACGTAGAAAAAATACAAAGAATGAAATGAAGTTCTTTTAATCAAACATGCATGAAACTCAGATCTTAAGTCATAGTTATGTATATATTTTTAGTGTCTCTGTTTCTAACATGTATGTTTCAAATTCAAACACATAAATCAGAACGACCAGAATTTGTTTGTGTATATAATTTCATCTGGATTTATATCGAGATCTTTATGAATGTAACTAACAGCAAGTTCATTTCGTCTATTTTGTTTCATTGTAGATCGACAATAACTTTTAGTTTCTGATAATTGACTTAAACTTCACTCAGCAGAAGCTGCTGATACAGGCTTGTTCTGTATTCTTGTTTATCTTCTCTTTCTTTACGTGACTAGCGTCTTCCCGATAAAATCGAATTCATGTACACCCAAACTTACAAGTAAAAAAAAAGAAGTGATTCTTTTCTTAATTCTTTACAGAACGAACAAGCAAACAGCGCATGTCTACTTCAAACAAAAGAAAAAAATTTTAAAAAGTAAAATTTCAATAGCCAATAGCTTATTAATAGAAATTACAATAAGTAAATCTCCAAAGGAAATGGATAATTGCACATTTACCTTACCCTGGCTACGCCACTGGTGAGAAATACTTTTAAAAAATGCCAAAGTGCAACAGCTTTATGATCACCTTCTTTACATGGAATGAATTTTTTTTAGTAAAGAGGAGTAATGTCACGAAACTTATAAATTCAAACGGTTAAGTATTTAACGAGATATAAATATAATATAGTATGTGAAAACGAAACGTATATTCACACATACACTCATCCATCCTTAAATAGTTTATTTAAAATATTAATTTTAAGTGCATCGATTTTGTTAATGGAAAAAAATATGAAAGATTGGTTCAATGTATCAAAAGAGAAATTTTTTTCTAGTTGTTATATATATAGAACTTCAATACGAAGGTTAGCGTAGACATAAGACATGAATATAAGTCATTTATCTATATTCATGTAATAAAAACAGATCATGAGTAATATTAGTATTTTGAAATTTATCTATTTTAAATGCTAATATTATGGTCAAAGTTACTAATCGATTTAGTTATCAATGAATTGTTATTGCGTATAGGACTACATATAAAGTAGTATTAAACTGAACTTTATTTGGTTATAAAATTTCCAATAAAGAATAAAATCCCATACGATATTAAACATGTCAATAAGAATCGTCCTTTTAATCTCACTTAATATTATGACTATATTTAACAATAGTTTTTTCGTTTGATCCAACATTTAATGTATTGATCGATTTATTCATATGTTGATTCTAACAAGTTAATATAAAAGCCAATTTGTTTTTAATTCTTTGTGGTAAAATAAGAAAATATTTTTTTAATTACAAAAGAATATATTCATTCTTAATATTCAATAACAAAATCAAGTAGCCCTAAAAATTTTTTGTTTATTGATAGTTCAAAATTAGAATCCTATTTGATATGGACATATTGTTTTTCAAATTATTTTTAATTAAATTTTTATAGTTCAATATCAAAAAAAGACTATTGTAAGAGAAAGGAGATAGATATATATTTATAAATAATGTGCAAAAAAAAAGTATATAATCTGCAATCATTGATCAAATTATTATATTATTACATTCAATAGTGAGAACGAACGATAAAAAAAACGTGTGTAATAATACCTTGAAGTGACATCCAATAGAATGGTATATAAAAAGAGAAAGATTCTTTTATACAAGTAGTATAATAAAAAGAATATAAATGATTTTTTTGATTCGTTTGATTTAACAGATATTGTCGTTCTCAATTATATCAATTAATTAGAAATAAATTGGGAGGTAAGCATTTCAATGAAAATATCATTCAAGGCTTGAAAAAAAAACATCGTTATAATTAAAAATAACGAAGAGAAAAAAAATAAGCCGAAAAAGTATATTACATATACTTATTGATCAATTTATTGCAAAGTGAGAATCAAAAACAAGGAGAAAAGATAAAGAACAACGTGAGTAGTCATAGCTTGTGACTACAGGTAATAGTCTAACACGAAAAGAAAAGAATATTTACATAATTTTAATCGAATTATAACAACATAAATAATTTTTGTTTCATTTAATTTCACAGATATTATTGTTGTTATTATCAATAATGTAAAAAATATATGAAATAAAAATTTCAACAAAAAGCAATTTTTGATGTTTCAAAAGAAAAAAAAAATACTGTTATAATTAGTAATATCGACCGTAAGAAAAAAAAGAAAGAATAGAAAGAAAAAAGTATCTAATCTATAACGATTGATTAAAATAGTATTTTATAATCATCAAGAGCAGAGCATAAAAGTGAGTAGTGCATATTTATATTTAATCATATAGATTGATTATTCGTGTAAAAATATATTGTGTATATGTTTGTTTTTCGAATCGAATAAAAATCCAGTCTATTCAAACTATTTATCGTCACTTAACTTTTTGCCCTTCAGAATAGTATCAAAAAAAATGCACTGAATCAACTATTAGGAAATAGTTTTGTAAAAATATTTAAGTATCACATTTTTATAAATGATGACTCCAATGATTAACGGGCGGGGTAAAGATTCTTTATTCCCGTTTAGAATAAAGATAAAATAAACTGAATTAATTTGTCTAATAATGAAAATTATCCATTGTATTGAGAAAGAAATTTTCAATAGTGAATCGAATATAAGATCTAGTCAAAATTAGATTAGAAAAATTTCTAGTAGACGAATTTTCTGTGATACTTATGAACTACTACTCTTCATTTCAATTTCTAATCTTTTTATATTTATTAAATCCTCTTATCTTTACATTTAAATCTCGTATATATAACACTATACTTAATCTTGTTATTTACTAATAAAATATTCACTTATATTTAATCTTCTTATTAATCTGTATTAAATTCATATATTTATTTATTTTTGACCTCTTCTATTCGATCTTCATATTTTCCTATACCTGGCCGATCTCTCTACGTACATTTCATTTTCTACAAATGTGAGTATAGTACGATACTAAAACCAAGGCCTGTAAACGATAGTATAAATTCTTATCGATTTAATCTACATTGATGTTAAATATAAATCATATTTTCTAGGTATTTATCAATGTCGACTGTCGTTATCTGTTAATCTATTTCAATCATTCAGTAATAATTACTGTTCAAGTATGAATGATAATATAAATATATCTCATACATCATTACCAACAATAATTAATATCTCAAATGATGATTCACATATAAATGAAACTGATCATTTTATAAATAAACATAATTCATTAAATAATTTATCAGATATATGTAATCTTAATGAAATACATGAAACTAAATTACCATTTCCAGGTTTTATTGAAAAATCATTTTATTGTCTTCGACAAACAACATTAGTACGTTATCAATGTTTAAAACTTTTAACATGGCCATGGTTTGAACATTTAACAATGTTTATTATTTTACTTAATTGTATTACACTTGGTATGTATCAACCATGTGCACATTCTACCGGTATCGATTTATCAAAAAAATGTGATACAGCACGTTGTATATCATTACAAACAATAGAATATTTTATTTTTGCATATTTTATAATTGAAATGTCTATTAAAATGGTTGCAATGGGAATATTTGGTAAAGGAACTTATCTAGCTGAATCATGGAATCGTCTTGATTGTTTTATTGTTCTTACTGGGTAAGATTAAATTATTTTCCTTTTTCGAATCAATAAAATATTTTTATATTTAGATTAGTTGAATTGTTAATACCAGGTGATAGTTTAAGTTTATCAGCGATACGTACAGTTCGAGTACTTCGTCCATTACGTGCTATTAATCGTATACCATCAATGCGTATTCTTGTAATGCTTCTACTTGATACATTACCTATGCTTGGCAATGTACTTTTTCTTTGCTTTTTTGTATTTTTTATTTTTGGTATTATTGGTGTACAATTATGGAACGGATTATTACGTAATCGCTGTTTTTTTCAATCAAATACTACAGATACAAATAATTCGATATTATTCAAGTATATTTATTTAAAATAATAAAATTTTTAATTTTTTTTTCTTTCTTAGTCATTTCTCTTTTCAACCTTTTTACGTTCCTTCGAATCAAGATTCATACGTTTGTTCTCTACCATCATCAAATGGAATGGGTAAATGTTCAGAAATTCCAAAATTACATCAAAATAATATAACATGTGAACTTGATTTTTATTCATCAAATTCATCAGTAATAAATAAAACAATCAATAGTTGTATTAATTGGAATCAATATTATCGAGTATGTGCTACTTCAAATGAAAATCCATATTCTGGAGTAATTAGCTTCGATAATATTGCTTTAGCATGGATTGCTATCTTTCAAGTTTGTTTTTTTCTTCTAATTTTATTTCGTTAATATTTTTTATTGAATTAAATTAGATAATTACATTAGAAAATTGGGTTAGTATAATGTATTATATACAAGATGCTCATTCATTTTATGCTTGGATTTATTTTGTATGTCTGATTGTTATTGGTACATTTTTTATGATGAATCTTTGTCTTGTTGCTATTTCTGCACAATTTAGTGAAACAAAAAAACGTGAAACAGAACGAATGTTAGCTGAACAAAAACGTTTTTCACTTTCAACAACAATGTTAACTAATGATCAACAAAATTCTTGTTGGAAAAATATAATAGAAATTTTGCAACAATTATTTAAATATACATATAAACGATTTAGAATATTCTGGAAAAATAATCAAGTAAATATGACATAAAAATAAACTTTATACAGACTTAGAGATCTACGGGGTCAAGTTTATTTGCTCCTGGCAAAGGAGGGAGGCGTATAAGACTAGAAATCGATCCACCATGTAAATTTAGCTGGGTTCAAAAATTATGTGACCGGGATACCACGGCAAATTTCGAAAATGGGCGGATTCTCAGTCGTATATACGCCCCCATCCTTTTTTTATTTGGTCCCGATCGCAGTCGCGGTGAAGTTTAATTTTTTGGTCCCGATCGCCGGGACCTAGACTGGTCCCGCATATCTCTAGTATACACTTAATCAGATTGATAAATCCTTCATAGATATTATAAGTCTGTATGTATAATAAAATGATTATTTGTTATTTCGAAGGACGATGAAAAACATCGACGAAAAGTAACAATAACAAAAGATGTATTAGCATCGAATGAGAATATTATCGCATCAACTTCATTAATTAATCGAAAACATCAACCAAATTGTCGATTTGATCAATCAATACCAATGACATTATCAAAATCGATTGATAGTGGTACTGATACATGTGATATTAATCTTGATATAATTACTTCAACAACAAATGATAATTTAATTATTGAAGAAAATCGACAAAAAAATCAAAATCTCGAATGTGAACAACAAGAAGGTAATGATAGATGTAGTTGTTATTATGAAAATAATATTACTGATACATTCGATGATCAACAATCAAAATTTTGTCGAAAATGTAAAATTTATTGCTGTTGTAAATATTTTCAAATTATTCAAAAATTAATTTCACATTGTGTTAATCATAAATATTTTGATCGTATGATATTCTTGGCTATTATTGTAAATACACTTTCAATGGCTATTGAACATCATAAACAACCACAAATATTTACAATTGTTTTAGAATATAGTAATTTAATATTTACAATATTATTTACAATTGAAATGTTATTAAAAATAATTGCTCAAGGTTTTTGTAAATATATTCAAGATCCATTTAATGCATTTGACGGTGGAATTGTTCTTATTAGTCTTATTGAATTATATGGAGCGAAACATAGTGGATTATCTGTTTTACGTACATTTAGATTATTACGTGTACTTAAACTTGTAAGATTTATGCCAATATTAAGACGACAATTAGTAAGTTTAATGTTCTGATGGGTTAATATACGATGTAATTCAAACATAAGTCATAGATCATTGAGTTTGATTTGATAGGAGTTAATTAAAATATGAATTACAATTTTCCGAAAAGTATATTTTTTTATTTAGGTTGTAATGCTTAAAACATTGGACAATGTGGCGACATTTTTCTTATTATTAATTCTCTTCATATTCATTTTCAGGTAAATCTCTCGAAGAATATCGATATAGTTAGGCTAGAATGACCGACTTAACCTCTAGATTAGCGTTGAGTGACTCACACAGATGCTAACACTACATTTCATTTCATTTCTGTCTACTAATAAAAATAATTCCGTTATAAAATATTCATATGATGAACATTTTTTACTATTATATAGGTTATTTTATTGATTTGTTCTAGTGTTCTTGGTATGCATTTATTCGGTGGTGAATTTTGTACACTTGAAGCATTTAATAAAACATCTCATGAACAATTCAATATGAAATGTCGTTGTTGTACATGTTCGGAATGGAATTTATTGATAAATTCTACTGATTTAAAAGATTTAACATGTATTCAAGAAAGAGCAAATTTCGATTCACTTCGTTCAGCATTAATAACTGTATTTCAGGTATTTCTTATTTATATGTTTTATTTGAATAATTCAAATTTTTATAGATATTAACGCAAGAAGATTGGAATGAAGTACTTTATAATGGAATGAAAAAGACAACGCGATGGTCGGTATTATATTTTATTGCATTGATGATATTTGGTAATTATATATTAATAAATTTACTTATTGCGATTGTTGTTGAAGGTTTTTCTGATGAAGTAAATGAATATATGATATTTTTTTTGAAATATTTTATTATTATTATTTATTTTTATTAAGAAAGATAATAGTACAAGAATAGATAGTACTGAAACATTGAATAAATCAAATAATGCGTTTACAGTAAGGCGTAAAAATTTCGAATTTCATTTAGAAAATTTTTTTTTTTCAGACACATGCAATTCTTACAGGTAATATTCAATCATCTGAGAATATCAATGAATTAACAAATACTATACCTAATAATGATCGACGACAAAATACATCAGCAGATCTTTTACGTCGTACAAAGTCTGATGAATTATTTTCATTATCAAAGAATTTGAATGAACAAGAATCGAATATAAGTTTAAATTCACATTTTAAACGTCGATCAACAATCGATAATTCATTATATTATTCGACGAATAATAATCGAACAGCAAGAGAACAAGAAAATAATCAAAATGATATGGAATTAAATGTACCAATGCAAGATAATACACAAATAGAATCGAAAGTAAATAGATAATTTTAGAAAAAAAATTTCATTTATTATTATTTTCTCTGTGAATTTATTTTATTTCATTGAAAAATTGTTTATCTATTAATAATAGAAAAGAAAAGTATTGAATCTACTCACATTCGAATTAATAATATTAACTCGAGTAACAAAAAAAAGCATTTTTTTTGCCCGATAATAAATCTACTAATCAGATAGGATTAATTTATTAAAATAAAAACTACTATTTTCTTTTAGGTCACTCAATCATGTTTAAATCGTTTTTATGAACAACGAATACTTAAATATTTAAAGAAACGAGAAAATTATTCATTGTATCTATTTTCTCCTTCAAATAGGTAAAATTTTGTTGTAAAAATAATTCACATAAAAAAAAAAGAAGAGAGGAATGGTTGAACAATAAAATCCATTCAATCTCAAGATTCAGTTTCTTATTTTCTAGATAGTTAATTCAATTTTGATTCTGAAAAATTGACGTGAGTGGTGAACAAATAGATATTTGAGACTTCCGTAAATTCCTGAGGAAAGACGCTAAAGTTTGATAATTTTGTGGAGTGAACAATTCTTTACAGGCACGTCCGCAGAAATTTTTTTCGGGTGGGATCGATTCCCCTTTCTGCGGACGTCCTTGATTCTAAAGTGCTTAGTTTTTCACTCATCTAGAATTCTTGAAAGAGATTCAATATACTACCGAAATCAAATAGTATTAGAGGTGAATAAACTATTTAGAAAATTAGAAACTAAATTTTTCTGAGAGGTTGGATATTTTATTGTTTAATGATCATTTTCTTTGTATTTTTTCGTATTAGACTACGTAATAGATGTCAACGATTAATTAAACAAAAAACATTTGATTATTTTATTCTTTTTCTTATTACTATTAATTGTATAACACTTGCTATGGAACGTCCATCAATTTCTCCTACAAGTTATGTATGTAATAATTTTATTGTTGATTTTTAAATTAAAATTAAATAAATATTGATTTTTTTTTCATAGGAACGAAAATTTTTGAACTATAGTAATTATATATTTGCAATAATTTTTATTGTTGAAATGATGATTAAAGTCATTGCAAGTGGACTTATTGTTGGACGAGATACATATTTACATACAGGATGGAATGTTATAGATGGACTTCTTGTAATTACTTCAATTGTTGATTTTACTGTAATGAATAGAGGTAGTATGACGTCATCAACAGAAATGGATACAACATCAAATATTCTAGGGATGTTGAGAGTTTTTCGTTTATTACGAACATTACGACCACTCAGAGGTTAGAAAAATATTTTCTTTTCTTTTTATTAATTATTTTATGATACTGTTTTAGTTATCAATCGTGCACCTGGTCTTAAACTTGTCGTTCAAACTTTACTTTCATCATTGAAACCCATCGGTCATATTGTTATTATTTGCTGTGTATTCTTTGTTATTTTTGGTATTCTCGGCGTTCAGGTAAATGAGAAAACTTCTAATTGATATTTAAGAAAAAACATTAAAATATGACTTATACTTAAAATTATTCAATAAAATTTTATATTCTTTGAAAGTATATTAGAGATGATAAAACAATTGATAGGAGACTTTGAACTGTAGTCACCTATAAGTAAGCTCGAGTCTAAGATGGTTGAATTTTTCAATAAATACTTTAGATTTTACAAAATAAAGGAAATTCGAATACGAATCTTTTCCGCATTGATAAAAGAGAAATAAACAAGCATTATTTGTATTTTCTTTTCGAATTTTTAAACGGAATAATACCAGCTGTATATCATTTTTCATAAGAACCCTATCGTACACCGCATGATTTTGAAGTTGGACTGAACTAGAGTCCTGTACGGGTACAAGTTTTTGCATCCGAACTGGACCGGCAGATACATTTGAATATGATAACTCTCTTAAGCACTTAATTTCATTTACAAGCAGCAAAAACGTCTTCTATCGGTCCGAATCTGAATATGGTTTCATATTCACACCCACATCCTATTTTTAGAGCTTTTGCATCAGATTATTTAACCACTAAATATTAGCGCATTTATCTTATTACTATATTTTCATTAAATACTAAGAGTTTAACTGATTTTCAATACATATTCGATCTTTTATAAAATCCCTAAATTCAATATGAGAAGTCATTGATTTTTGTACTGATATAGAATAATCGATCTCCTTATATACTTTTAAAATTGTTCTTTTTTCTAGCTTTTCAAAGGTAAATTCTACTATTGTGAAGGACCTCTTGCTCACGATGTAAGAACAAAAGACGAATGCGAAGCTATGCCTGATCATCAATGGCAAAATCAACAATATAATTTTGATAATTTAGGCCAAGTCATATTATTAAAAATAATAATCTATATAATAATTTATTTTTATTTAGGCTTTATTAACATTATTTGTATTATCATCAAAAGATGGTTGGGTACAAATAATGTATAATGGTATTGATGCTGTTGATGTTGATAAACAACCAATAAAAAATTATAGCGAAGTTAAATTAATTTATTTTCTATCATTTATTTTAATTGTAAGTTTTTTTGTTCTTAACATGTTTGTTGGTGTTGTTGTTAAAAATTTTCATAATTGTCGAGCTCAACAAGAAATTGAAGAAGATGCTCGAAATAAATTAAAACGTGAAAAAAAACTTAAACATCAACAACATCTTAAAGATGATTTACCATATTATGCAAATTTTTCAACAGTTCGCAAAAACTTACATGATTTATTTATTAACAAATATTTTGATTTATTTATTGCTATTATTATTATTCTTAATATTATCACAATGTCAGTTGAATATTATTCGATGCCACCAGTAAGAAATTATTTAATAAATTTTTATTTTTAGAATCTGACAAATCTTTTGATTTAAACAGAAAATAATATTAAAACTAGATAGAGTTCAATAGTTTTTTTCAGTTGCACTTCATACGAATAGTGGCATAGCCAGGGTTCAGCGTCGACCAACCACAGGACCTTTTCATCCAACAGGGACGTCGGCAGAAGTGAGATCGACCCTCCCCCCTCCTGAAAAAAAATTGAAATACCTGGAGGGGAGTACAGGCCGAACAATCTGGAATAACCTTTTCGTATGATAGACTTTTCTGCAAAGTCGTCAATCCCCTCCCCCCGAAAAAAATTTCTGTGGACGTGCCTATTGTCCAACCATCCAATTTAGCTCTGTAAGTCAAATGTCCTTGTGCGTCCTGTCACCCCAAAGAGATTACTTAGATATTTTCATCCATTCTGAGTGAGATTTTTCGTCATTACTTCTCACCGTATGCAACAATAATATGTATTAGAATAAAAGCATCTTGAAGGTGTGAATAATATTGTTTTAATAGAGTAAAAATTTTATTTTTAGGCATTGGCAGAATTTCTTGAATGTTGTAATTATATTTTTACAGTTATTTTTTTAATTGAATTTCTATGGAAAATAATCGCATTTGGACCATCACGTTATTTTAAAGATAAGTAAGAAAAAAAAACAATTAATTTTGAAATATATTTTTTTGTTTTGTTTTTATTTTAAGATGGAATCAGTTAGATTTCTTTATTGTAGTTTTATCAATAGGTAGTATTGTAATGGAAAAAATGAAAAATAAACATATTATCCCAATAAATCCAACATTAGTTCGTATTATGAGAGTATTAAGAATTACACGAAGTAAACAAATTTAAAAAATAATCTATTAAATAAGAAGTTTTTATTGTTATTTTAGTACTTAAATTATTAAAAATTGCCAAAGGTATTCAAGCTCTATTAGATACTATTATTGAAACTCTTCCACAAATTGGAAATTTAGTAAATAAAATAATTTGATATTTTTTTTGTTTTTAAAAAAAATTCTTTTTTTCAATTAGGGTTTTTTATTTTTTCTTCTTTTTTTTATTTTTGCTACACTTGGAGTGGAATTATTTGGTAGATTAGAATGTAATGAAGAACAATTATGTAGTGCTATTGATAAACATGCAAATTTTCAAAATTTTGGCATGGCTCTATTAACATTATTTCGTATTGCAACAGGTGATAATTGGAATAGTATTATGAAAGTAAAATAAATAATTTAAAAGAAAACAAAAAAAGAAAATATTATCTTTATAGGATACTCTACGTCAAGATGATTTATCTTATACTAATAAATATAATTTTATCACAATTATTTCACCGATTTATTTTGTTATTTTTATTCTTATGGCTCAATTTGTTCTTCTCAATGTTGTTGTTGCTGTACTTATGAAGAAACTTGAAGTAATTTATTTATATAAATAATTCTTGATTTTTTGTTTTCTTTTTTATTAGGATTCAAATCGAATAATTCATGATAATATTCAAATCAATCAAAAAATTCAACTTGATATTTCTAATCAAAATTCTATTGAACAATCATTAGTTAATATAAATACACTCGATAGTAAAGATAAACAAACATTAACAAATTCATAAATAATGACTCGATTAATTAAATTAGATAAATTATTTTAATTCTATTGTTTTTTTTAATTCTGTTTTTAATTTTAATTTTCATTAAATGTAAAATTTAATAAGAGAAGATAAATGTTTGTTAGAAATTTCTAAAACTCTTTGATTAAATCAATCTAGAAAACAAGTAACGCTCGCCCGAGAACTCGCTTAGCTCTTTCTCGTAGAAATGCATCGTCTTCACATTTACTGGAAAAACAATTGGAAACCGTGGAAAATAGGTTTCCGATGTTTTTTTGATCTATGTACACGCTTTGCTCTCCCCCTTCATCATGATCACCCAACAGACCTCAGATTCGAACTCTGCGCATCGAAAAACCTTTAGAAATGTCTTTTTAGAAAAATCGATTTTCTATGTTTTTTTGACCTTTCACCCACCCCCGTACCATGGTCACCCAACAGACCTCGGATTCGTAGTCTCCGCATCGAAACACCTCTAGAAATGTCTTTTCCGAAAAATTGGTCTTCGATGTTTTTTTGACCCTGAGGACACAACAAGCAAGCAAAACGATTTATTTCTGCTGGACTCTTCTCTACGAGAAGGAGAAAAAAGCTCATTATTTTATAGATATTTATATAGAATCTCAAGCTTATATCAATTATTTTACCAAAAACGTTTTTTGCTGTTAAGTTGCAAACAAGAGATTCAATCCATATCTTCATTATGGTTACTTCTTTACGAATATCTAGACAAAATCAATAGATCTATTTTTCCTCATTTTCCAAAAACACTTGTTTTCTTTAAAAAATCGACAAGTTTGAAAAATATCTAAACATAATTTTTGATCTAATGATAAATCTACATAAACTATAGAAGAAGGTAGAAGAGGAAATCAATGTTTAGGAAATAGTTTTGACATATTGATCATTATAGATGAATTAATAAGATTTATTTTTTCAGTTATTATATAAAATATTTTATATTTTAAAAGAATGAATATTTTATATTAATTCATTTATTATTAATAGAAAAATATGAATAATAAAAAAACGAATATTTATAATTTTTTATTTTCTCAAACAATATATGAATTCTTAAATAATATTATTGTACTTTAATTTAAGTATTGTATATTAACTCATTTTTCTTTTCTTCATTCTATTGAAGCTTGAGGGTGGGTGGGTGTGGGTGTAGTCTTAATTCATCAATGACACTTACGCTCATATCCACCCACACCCTGTCTATCTTCATTTTTCATATTATCGCCAATGAGTCACTACTGTTAATCAACATAATTCAGTATTATTTATTATTTTTAAATAAATGAGAAGTTATTATCAAACAAATGCAGAATATAGAATAAAAGAAATAAAAATGATCAGATTATTATAGTTGAGAATTCTGAGATAGTATAATGACACCTATGAAAAGAAAAAATTACATCTAGTTATCAAGATAGAAAACGATTGGTGAATGTAGCGAAAATCCATCCTGTTACGAACAGACACAAGAAGAAGAGAATTTGATTATAATGAATTGAGTTTTGCAGAGATTGATCTCGTATCGTGGATGTTTGATGATGATAAACAACCGGCACTTCTCGATGAGGCTGAAGTGCAATTGAAGATAACGATTGAGTCGACTGAATGGACTTATCAATAAATTTCGGTAAGAATCTTTGAGGAATTAAATATGACGAAACATTAAATAAGTCGGCGAACACTTGATATTTTTCACTATAGTAGAGAAAAAGAAGACAATACGAGATAATATCCTATGAAAAATTTATTTGTTTGTCTTGCTTCTTAATTAGTAACTCTTATCAAATAATTGTCGTACTTACGTGATAGTTTGCTGCAAATAAGAGAAACCACCAGTGCCTCCTGTGCCTGGTTTACGACCAATTTGACGTTGAACCAAAAGCATATGTTTATCTATTGATGATATATAAATGCGGTCAGTTTTCAATATATACAAAATTGTTATACATACAACGCCAGCTCGCCATCAGAGCATCGACATCCATGAGTAAGCCGAGCATTTGATAAGCCTGTTGAAAGCAAGGTTGTTGATGGTAGAGTGAAATCATTAGTGCGGTTAACATCGCCTTATGACTAATTCGACGTTCATTGTTATTCAGTAGTTTTTGATATTCACTTGAATCGATCATACTTGCAAATAGTCGTTTCGATGTCTCTACATCTCTTTCAGCGGTTTCGACAGCAATACCATTCTATCAACATAAAAAAAACAAAGATTCGATCTGACTGTTAATCATCACTTACCATGATTTTCTGCTTCTTTCCGTGCTCGATAAAATGTTCTACAGACGATGTGAATACGGTAAGAAAATCGAACGATGTATTATCATAAATGGTTTCCAACCATCTCTAAATAATATAGAATGAAGGTTGTCATCTATTAGAACGATGATCTTAGAAATTACCTCGATTTGAATCAATAATGATTCTTCGTTTATAGCTTGTTCTAACTCGACATTTTGTTCACCTTTAAACATTGTTCCAGTGAAATATTTTGTTTTGAAGGAACTTCGGAATCGGTCGGTCAAACCGAGTTTCATTTCAATAATACGAAACTGGAGACTTTGAAATCCACTGCCTGCACTGAGATAACCACGAAATTCGAGAAATTCTATGGGTGTCATCGAGTCTAGCAATTCAAATTGATCGACTAATATATTCAAAATTTTAACTGATCGTTTTAATCGTAAGTTAATGTTGAATAGAGACGGTATAACATTATCACTCTTGGTGAAGATGTGTCGGATCGAATCGATTTCAAACAAAATTTGTTTGAACCATAGTTCAAAAACTAAAAAAAAATATTTATTGAATAAAGACCTTTTATTTCAAATTACCTTGATGAATCAAGATGAAAAAATGTTCATCATGAACAGGTGGACTGTTGTTATCCAAAGGATCCGTATGACTGAGACACTTCAATGCAGACAGCAATAAATCTGTACGCAAGTATGTCGCGTAATTTAATGGTTCATTGATCGATTGATGGTGATTGCCAGTACCATTCACCGCTGTTTTTGTGATCAGTACCTCATCCACAATGCTAGTATCACTGTCACTGCTGTCGTTAATGTGTTTTGTATCATCGACGATTAATTGAGCATAAGGACAAGGCATAGTGCTTCTCTAGTTATCTGAAATATGCACAATCAATATTAATCAATAGGTGATGCAAGTGAATGTGTTCGATGGAAGAAAGAAGTAAAAAAATTTCATCATAACATACGCTGATGACATAGTGTCAGTTCGAAAATGTGTGAAGTGTCTTACAATAATAAGAAAATTATTTCTGTAGAATCTGATGCAATTCATCGTTATTTATAGAATAAAAATTTAATATACTTTACCGAATCTTCTTAATTTGATTAATAATATTATTCACAATGATACGAAATAAATAATAAGCATATAGTAAAGGCAAATAGTTTTTTCTCTTCCATCTTTTCGTTATATTCATCGCAGCAATAACGAAAAAATGATGCAAACCTAATGATGCAATGAAACATTGTTTTATTCTTTACTTTTTATACTCCACATGTTGTTATTGTACTTTTTTTCTTTTTTCTCTTCGTCGCTCAGAATACTTTACTGCGGAAATTTTTCTTATTCAGAAATGAGGGGATACTATAAATAGACATCACGGTGGGTGTTTAATTTCAGGTTTGTTAGTAAGAAAAAAAATGATGAAATGAAACTGCGTAGAGTTGTATTAGTTATGATGTGTAAACAACAAAAACAAAAAAATTACGCATAACAACATTTTTTTTTTCACAACCTTCTTGACTCACGACATGTTCGATTAGTCATTAAAAACTATACAGATGCAAACGAGGGAGTTTTTATTTTTGTAAAGCTTATCATTAGCGTATTTTGTAACAAAAACCGACGGGTAGGGATAGAATTATTTTATTTAGATCGATAACAACATTGACTTAAACAAATAAGTGTTTATTTTATTAGATAAAGAGTTTCGTACAATTTAAGGGAATGTAACAAAGAAAAGAACTGGGATAAATCGAACAATCTCAAGAGTATGAGTAGGCGCAACCATCTTGAGGGTGGATGTGGGTGTGAGTATTATGATTATCATTTACCTATATCCACACCTGATAATAATTAAAACTATGACTAAAATATCACAATGATTTATTTTATCTTGAGAATATACTATAATCATCCTACGCTGATGATAAATGAAACAGAAAAAAAAATATTAGCTATTATTGTTCTTGTCTTCCTATATTCTTGTATCTTCGTGCAATTATTTCTAATTGTTCAATACTATCTCTTAACATTGGATCTTTGTAATCATACGTGGTAATATTCAATCCAGGAAAATTAAATAATAAGAGTTTTTTCAAATTAATCAATAATTCAGCGTTTGGTGAATATGTTCCTGATGCATTATCAAATACTAATTCCCATTCATCATTCAATTTAGTCCAACCAAATTTAGGACGAAGATGAAATTCACCTGCATAACAAATATATTCAGACCAATTAGCTAATCGAGCATGTTTAATTGTAGAATCAGCAAATACTCGAGGATCTATTTCTGTAAATTGCCATGTTGTATCATCAATTATATAAGTATAAATACGTGGTCTTATTTGCTGTATTGTTTTATCCATTAAAACCAACTTCCATAAATCATCAGCACTTCTCAATTGTCCATTTTCATCATGTCTTACTGTTTTCTCATTGAATGTTTTCTGACCTAATGCCATCATATTGTGCGTAGTCGATATACCTAAATAATCGGAAGCTACTTGTTGAACTGGTTTATACTGACGATTCCATTGTTGACGTTTATCAGAAGGAAAATAAGATAAAATACGTCGTAATTGTACTGTCCACGTTGAATAGATACGTTCAGTATGATGATTAATAGGTAGAAAATCATAACGAGAATATCGACAAGGACCATCGAATGTATAACGAGATAATTGTTGACTTTCATTCGATGATTTTTTTGAATCGATAGATAAATGAAAATGTCCCTTATATTGACCATATGAATCAATAATGATATGACCATTTGGAGGAGCGTCATAATTAATTATATTTAATATTTCAAATTCTCCAATATAATTATCATCAGATCCTTTCTCATTTTTATTATAAATTTTAACTAAAAGTTTTGCATTCCTAGGAGTATTTCGAATTATCCATTCTTCATCATTCCACTTGAATGTTGATCTAGAATTTATTATATTATTATCAAATACAAAATAAGAATATTTACGTGAATGATATTTGATCATCAATTGTTGCTACAAAATATGGATTAACGTATCCGATCATATTCGTCTTTGAGAAATTCTAGAAAAGAAAAAAAATCATGTTATTAATTAAAGAAAAAACTAACCTGTGATGAATGAAATATAATAACAATGTCATAATTATCAGATAGATCATCATGAACTGTTGATGTTGAAAATAATGGTCGTCTATAAATAGGAATCGACTGTGAAGACATTATTTTCTACAATATTTATAAATTAACATAATAAAAGTGGATAAATACATATATATCATCTTTATCTTTATCTTACGAGTTTAAACTAAGAAATAATAATGAAAATATGAATGTATATATATTACAAGATATTTATTTCTTCTTTTACTTGCTTGTTTTCGTATAGGATTTGTTGTTTCTACCATAATGTGACGTATTGAATGACAATATCCATCAATATTATCGTCAATCGCTCTGCTGCAGAATCGAACGAAAAAAAAACAAGAAAGAAAATATGAATGATTGTCACATGGTAATGTTTTTGTGTTTTTAGTTGTTTGATTCAATAATATAATGAGTAAATGCATTTATAAAAAATAACGTAGCATAGTTACTTATTTTCTATTGTAAGATGTGAAATATTTAGAAAATAAATTATAGTTTACGATAAGATTTGTTTAATCCAGAACTTTTTCATTTTCAACACTGTAATCCTTTGAGTCCTAGTGACGTATATATACATTTTGACGCTGTTATTTAACAAAGATGTCTCTAATATGCTCTTTTATGGTTTAGAACATCTTTTTATCGTTTATTAAATGATGTCACACAAATGCAATCCTTCTTTCTTTTCTCTCTACTTGTCAGATATCATATATCTGTGTTCTGTCTGTTTTTCTTCGTTCTGTATAATGATGTACATATTTTTTACTCTAATGCATTCCAATACAATCACTTTCTTCCATCTTTTGGATATACCAGTATACAATGCATTTGTTATTTACGAAATGTGTAACAATATATAAGTAATGAAGAATTATATTGAATCTCTTTTATCTTTTTGATTTTATTTTAATTACTCAATAGACAAAAAAAATATAAGAAATAATAATTAACATTATCTCGAATAGTTCTGATAATTATTCGATCAATATTTTGTAATAATAAATTTAATTAGTTTACAATAAATGTATGTCTTACAAGTATATAATTTAGTTTTATTATATTATTAATGAATATTCAACAACTATTTCATATATCGAATATTTTACCTTCTCGTATTGAAACGTAAGTGTACGTCAGTCGATATATGCACATTGTGTTATTATTATTAGCAGATTATTTGTGCAAATAAACATTTTTTTCATTTAAATATTTGTTTATGGATTTGTATTATTATTGAATGAGTTGCTACTTTATCTTCTTAATTTATTGATGGTTTTTTTTATCATATTATACCTTTCTTACTACTCTTATATTACCCATTATAATTTTTATTATATATGCAACACTCGAGGGTGTGGACGTAACAGATGAACAAAGATACAAGTTTCATACACCCACATCCTGTTATCGTTTGAAGGCGAAAAGTATTATAATTAAAGCGAAGGAGAACAAATTTGATTATTATAAAAAAAATGAATATGTTCCTCATTCTTCAATAATCGATGAGGTTTGATTTGAAGAGGAGTTACACGACCAGTCACTAATATTTTATTTAAAAAAATCGAGAATGTACCACTTCGAACCAGAATACAAACAAGTGGACCAAGTTTATGTACCTTTCGAGTTAATTGATAGCCATCATTCACTTTACAAAGTTGTTGTTCGACTTCTGAATCTGCATTGTTTTGTAGAATTTGAAGCTGTTGATCGTCAATCTCATGTCCTTGTTCATTGGTCAATTCCAAGAAGATAACATACTTAGCTGGAAAATCGTCTAATTTCGTATAAGCAGTGAAATCACATAAGTCTACATATATTCCTTGATTTTTCCATTGATCAACAGTTTCCTTGAGAGCATGCATGACATGTTGTTCCGTTGTTTTCTCTCCAAACACATCTAAAAGACTTCCTACACGATATGCTACTGAAATAAGAGGTATTCGAGGAATTTCTGCTGGTTCTGCTGGTAATGGAATCACATCATCTGCTCGTGAAAGAAATCGTGTGCAATCAATCACATCTCCCATTCGGTAACGAACTAATCCAGCTTCAGTTGTAATAACCAGTTCATATCGATTTCCCGGCATTATTTCGGAGATGAGAACAGTCTTTGGTTGAGACTAAACAAACAAAAAAAGATTATAATGTCTCATAATTTACAAAAGATAATAAACCTGATGGATGTCTTCTTCTTTGATGAATTCAAAGAAGGTAGATATTGGCGATAGAAAGTATTCGTTTGTATGAATACTGGCGAGTGATCCAAAGAATCCTTCACTACCACAGTAAATAAGCATATTAATAAGAGGTAATTTTTCTCCACAATAATATTGAATTTCGTTTTTATACATAGTAAAAGAAGCGCCTATAGTAGTAGATGCAAAAGCTAAAGTTGGCCAAAGACGATGTAGAATACCCGGTTCATTTTTTCTAAGACATTCTTTTCGAATAAGTTCAGCACGTTCTTGTCGGTATTTTAACCCTCCATACTCTATAGTCACTTCATTCAATGCACGATTTAACTCTGCTTTGAATTTCAGATCACAAATATTGTCTCGAACAAATAAACTATGATCGAAATTGGTTGAGGAAATACACAGACTCATTTCTTCAAAGTATTCTTCGATAATCTTGATCGTGTGAATGAATGCTGGAGCAAAGATAATCGAATAGGAGAATATATTTGGAACTGCTAAAACAAAGACGAGTTGAACGAAGATACTTGTTGTAGAGTCTGCTATTCTTTCAACCAAGTCTAATGGTACAGTATTGAAAGTAGACATGAGAGTTTTCAGTACCATACTATAGGAAACCGCTGAAGAAATTTGAGTTAATGGACCCATTGGCGTACCATCTTTTGATTTTGGAAACATTACGGGTTTTTTTCCAATATACAAATGAAACCATCGCTGTTCTGGAGAAGGAAATGACGCTGGAATTGATCTCCAAATTGCAGAAGTTCCAAAGCGTGCTATCATACTATAGTTTTTCGCCATTTCTAAAGTTATAGGAAGATGTTTTATCTTTCCTGTAGTTCCAGAGCTTGTTGCAAAATAAATGATTTTATCAGTCGTAAGCAAATTCTTTTCTGTTTTTTCGATTATTCTATCGATATAATCACGATAGTCCTCATAGGTTGTTAGTGGAACTTTTTCTCGAAATTCATCTATCAATGTATTTCCTTCTTCTTGTGGAGATAAAGATAGAAATGAAATTGATCGATCCACGAAGAATGCACATAAATGATTTTTTCGAAGAATTTTTGCCAATAATGTATTATTAACCTTCTGTAGATGACAGAGAGAATTTTGGTAGTAGGATATGAACGGACTTTTGTCAGACGGACGTGAATTTGGATCAATTAATCGCTTGCGTAATTGAATTTGAATAAATCTCTTGATGGTACATTTGAGATACGATGAAGAAAAACTGAAAATCATGATAATAATGGCAATAACACTGCCAAATATTATTGAACATAACAAAAAAAGTTGATCTTCGTGCATCAGGCCAGCAAGTAAATTTGAATGCATAAATGTTGTCTTTTCATAAATAGAAACAGGTAAAAAATTAAAAAAAAGCTTCATGATATCTTACTTCTTATCTTTTGTTGACAGAAAAACTAAAGAAAGATACTACACAATAGCTTTTGCTTCTTTGTTGAATTGTCGAGCTAGAAAAAAACAAGGTTTCGAGTTGTTGTATCAACATATAAGTAAAACAATAAACATTGAAGTTTGAAACTACTTGATGGTTGCCGAAGGATGAGAGTGTGGATATAGATGATAATCAAGGATATTAATTTGAATGAAATATAAATATGCGGAATTCTTTTATTAAGACTCGTACACACACGTACGCTCTCATGTCCTTTCTGAGTATCTCAGCCATCGATTTAACATCCATCAGAAATGATTTTTAAAAATGTCGTTTGCTTCAATTCATGACTAATTATTACTTCTAATGAGATAACATAAGATCGTATGTAAATACATATATATGCACCTTTCGTTTCTTAGTTCTTGAAGAGATTCTCATAGAATAGAGTATCAATTATCAAATGCATTGTTTTGTTTCTGATTTATTATACTTTTATTTTCAAAAAGTCTTGTAGAATTTGAATGAATGTAAACTTTTGTAAAAATAGATATGAAACGATACATACAGTAAGCTTTATAGTTTGAGGAAGAATTGAAAGGTATTATAATTTGCTTCATTTATCAAGTAGATGAGAGAGATCATATCGAAAGCAAAAGTAGAGGCAAAAAGAAGAATATCAAAACTATTTGACTTTAAACAATTTGAAATTGAGAATTAATGAATATTCTTGCTTCATTCATATCTCGTATACATAAATGAAATGGTACATGTTCACAAGTAGAACTTCTACTATTATATTTACATTGATATGTTGAATTTGCTCTATATAATCCACCACCTCCAAAAGCTGATCGTACTTCAATCAAACCACGTTCAATTGGAATATGTTTTTGATGAATACCAATAATTGATTTAATAAGTGATTGTTTACAATAGTTATGTTTAGGTTTTTCTAAATTTTCTATTCGATTCCATACATCATAATTCATAACTGAATTCGATAATGTACGTAATGCCCAAATATCATGATATAAACCACTCGATGAGACTGTCATTACAGACCAATCATTTATATTATATTGAAAATTTGAAAGAAAAGAAGAAACAGTCGTTGAAAATATATCTATATCGGTAATAAGGATATAATCAGCTTTTAAACTATGTGCTTTATCAAGGAGTATATTACGACAATAAGCAAGGCGCTTGGTAGTATCTGGATATTTTTTTGATAGTGTTCCATATGTATAAACTTGTGCGCGAGACCATTGATAAAGTTTTTCTACTGTTTTATCATTTGAATCACTTTCAAAAATAAGTATACGAGATGATGGATGAAAAAGATCAAGAATTGGTTCAATATGCTTTTGATATTTATCAATTTTAGATGCAACATTACGAACACATGATATAATAATTAATCGAAGTGAATGAAGTTGATGAAGAATATTTTTATATGATAAATTCGATATTCGTTTAGGTAAATTTAATTGAGGATATTCACGTTCATAAAACGAACGATTATTATACGCAGGGAATTGACGACAACCAATTATCGAAGATGTCAATAGAAGATGAGTTGAATCTATAGAAGTTTCCGATAAAAAATGAGTAATACTTGTTGAAGATGTCGAGGTTGTTGTACTTGATGTTGATGGCAATGAAGTATAATTCAAATATTTTCTTACAAAAATGATAACAATTAAATTAAGAGAACTAATAATTGTCACAGCTATTAAGTATTTTAACTTAAGACGTTTAGAGCGACGACGTAAAACCATTTTTGTATCAAATTTTCATAAACTATTTCAGTTTTGCTATTGATTGAATACAGTTTTGTATTATTACTGAAAATAAAACAAATATATTTATTTATTGTAAAAAATCAACAAGATAACAAGACAAGTTTTTAGAAATCCGTTTCAATGATATATAATAATTGAATCTTATCAAATATCAATATGAGTCATATATACCTATCTAAATCAACTCAAATAATTTGTATTTCGTTTTTGATACAATTGGAGTTCAGAATAGTTATCTTAAAAGAAAGAAATATCAACCGTATTGATATACTTTTATTGCACGTACAAACCTATTATTCTGATTCTTCTATCAGAACCCTATAGAATTGAATTATTTATATTATAAACAAAAGAAAAGACTGATTAAATATAAATGAATAATATATTTACAGATATCCAGAGAATAAAAATATCTCTAAAAGAAATTGATATTTTACAATGAGAATTCATTGCATGTGATAATAACATATATTTACAGTGATTGTATGCTGTAATACTTAATTTTATATAAAAGATTTTTGCAATAGAAAGAAGAAAAACATGTGAGGTCTACAGATCTAGCAGTAAGATCCGTTTCTTAGAACATCTTACGGAAAGACTTAATAATGCAAACAACAAACAGCACTCCTATTCTAACGTCCCACACTAATCCGATATCTTAACCGCTTAAACTATTGCTAGTATTCTAGATTACTCGATCTTTATCATCGGAAAACACTTTATCATTCTAGCACTTTTATTTAAGACTCGAATAAAGGGAAGGTTGAGGATCCTTTTACTTATATTATTATATAAATCGAGAGACTCTGAAAGGCCTACACTCTAAAGAAAAGGATAGGATATAGATTATATATAATGATATAGATAGTTTAAACGGATTTACAAAAAATGAGCCATCTCTTAACGTGTCTTAATTATTTTAGTTGCGTTGAAATGCGATCATATTTCTCAGCATGTTCATACGTGTTTATTTCTCATATTTCAGACCTGATTTTACTCTGAAAGTTGTTGCTCGAGAAAGTTTAACTACGTGATCGCAATTGTCGGTCTACACATATTTTATTTATCTACACTTTGTTAAACTATTCAACAAAGGACGTCCAGACAACGGTAAAATAGATAAAAAAAATTTGTTAAACATAACATATAGAATTTACATTTCTTTCATGTTTGTAAGAATAAGAATGAGACAATATCACATTAGTTTTCAGGTATACAATATTACTTATATGATTAACAATTTTTATCACATTTAATCTACTAAATAAATTTTATGAATAATTATTTATTCATTAGATTTTTCTAATAAGTGATTACTACAATTAAAAAGCTTTCTTGATATTAATCACATTTAGTATAGACGATTAAAAAAATCATAAAATTATTTTGAAAAAAAAAAGAATTTTTAAAGCATGTCATGTATGCGATAACTTACTTTAAAAAAGTATATGTCATTGAAATATATTTTATTTTGAATGAGAAAAGATTTTAAGCTAGTATGTTTTAGTTCAAATATGAGATGAGTTCTGCATGATATATTTTTCAAATTTTTATATTGTGTATTAAAATACTTTCAGATGTATTTCCTACTAAAACCCATTTTCATGGGAAATATGACAAGTATTGTAGTTTTATATGAACTTCTAAATTGTGTAATGTATAAGAGTAGAACAGAATAATATCAATATATAAAATCTCAACCTTTATACTTTGAAAATAAACTGTTTTTTCTTTTGAAATAGAAAGTTAAATGTAATGTTGAAAATGATTTTTTTTCTTGATAAGTGAATACAAAATAAAAATAACCATAAATTAACTTGATTCTAAATCTTGAGGATGAGTGAAGACGTGGATGTGATAGCATGATAATCAATTGGCATTCATACACATCCTACCAATGAATCGAAATCGACAACCACTGATCAGTCTACTTTATTTTCATGATAATAAGTTGTTCAAAAAGTTAGATATTCAGGTAAATACAATATTGAATATTGAGATAACAGAATATTTAATTCTATAATACTTCTTCTTAACATTTCTACAAAGACATAAGACTACAAAAATAATTCGTTATATTACAAATATTATTTTCACATTTATTTCTTATTCATAAATCTGTTTTTTTTCATAGAGAATCATTTAACAATCATTTTTATGTTATTTATTTGTGAATATTCCATATTGTTATTTAATACACTATTTAAATATATTATTAAACCATTTTCATTCTACTGCAATATTTAGAAGGAAAAAGAAAACCCATGTATGTACGTATGTATGATGAAATATTCTCTAAGTACAATAAATAGTTTCATGCAAAAATATTTTCTTATATTATTGAGATGAGCTAATGTTTTGTTTTCTCATAAATAGATTTTTCTATTTTAATTTTATACATTAAATAATTTGTAATTTAGAATTTAGGATTTATTCTTTAATAATATTATTTATTTCATTTTTGAGAGAAAAGCAACAGCTTTATGCATACGAAGTTAGATATAAATTATTTTCATCTTATTTTTAGATTTATTCAATATTTTAGTGCAAAATAAATTTCAATGTTATTTTTATTAAATATTTCATATTTATTAATAAATCTAATATTAATTCAGTTTCTAATCAAATCTATCAAAACCGAATGGCCATTAATAAATTCTTCATCCATCAAAATCTTAGGTCTTTTTCCAAATCAATTAAATAACTCCACTCCAACAACATTATCAATTCAATGTGAAGCAATGTTTAAATCAGCAATAATTCTTTCTCAACAAAATAATATCAAACTTCAACAAGAATTTATAAACTATGAAATATTTTCAACGGATAATAATCTAATAAATATTCTTTCCAATACATGTCAAATCATATCTTCATCAAATATCATTGGAATTATTGGACCAGCATATTCAAAAGAATCACATTTTCTTGCACCATTTGCTGAGAAAATAGGTCTTCCAATCATATCATACAGTTCAACTGATCCAAAATTATCAAATCATCAAATTTATCCATCATTTTATCGTACAATATCATCAGATAATTTATTTGCATTAGCTATTGTTCAACTTTTTCTTAAATTCAATTGGAAATCATGTAATATTATTTATCAAAATGATCAATATGGAATCAATGGAATCAATGAAATCAATAAAATATTTAATAATTATAATATAACGATAATTAATAAAATTCTATTTGATGTTCTAACTGAATCAATTGAAAATAATAATTTCAAAAATATTTTATTAACAAGTTCATCAAGAATTGTTCTTTTATGGACAAATAGAAATTATACAAATCTTATTCTACAAAATGCTATTGATTTAGATATTCTTAGTCCACAATTTATTTGGTTATTAACTTCAAATATTTCATTAACTTCACTCAACAATCTAACATCAACATCAACATCAACATCAACATCGAATAATAAATTAAATGGATTAATTCTTATTGAACCATTTATTGATCTAAATAATATTAATCAAACTTTATTAAATCAAGCCTATGACATTTGGAATAAATATGAATCGAAAACATTTCCTGGAATAAATTATGTTGATTATTATGCATTATTTACATTTGATGCAACATGGTTATTAATTCAATCATTAAAACAATTATGTTCCACTTATTCCAACTCATCTGCGTGTATTCAATTTCTGAATAATTCATTTTGTTTTAATAAATATTTTATTAATTCCAACAAATTATTTGATCTCATTAATAATTTAGATTATTTTGGTGTCACTGGCAAAATTCAATTTAATCAAAATCAAACAGATCGAATTGAGGGAATAAATTATATTTTAAAAAATATTCAAATCATTTCAAATCATTTAAATTTTCTTCCTGTTTTAATTTGGTCTTCGACAACAAATTGGACATTATATTCACCCACAAGTCTGATTATATGGCCTGGAAATTCTTTAATTATTCCATCTGAATATCCATCATTGTCAGGAATTAATTTAAGAATTGCTCTAATTCAAACATCACCATTTACAATGTTAACACAACAAATGAAAGAAGAGACGAATGAAACGAAATTAATTGGTTATATTCCTGATCTTATTGATTTATTAACAAATCAAATGGGTTTTATTCCAAATCTAACATTAATTACAAATCAAACATTTAATCAAATTATAAATTCAGTTTCAAATAATCAATTTGATTTATTTATTGCACAAACAACAATAACAGCGAAAAGAAGTTAAAAAGTTTCTTTTTCAAATTCAATTTTTGATAATTCATTAAGAATTATTATAAGAAAAGATTTAGATGATGATGTCAATCTTTTATTATATTTAACACCATTTACATTTCATTTATGGTTAACTTTATTAGGCGCTTGTTTATTTTCAACATTTTTAATTTGTTTATTAGAAAAACAAGATAATCCTTTATTACAAAACAAATCAATTATTTCTTTAATCGCAATGAGTTTATGGTTTTCCATAGGAACAATTCTTGGTTATGGTGCTGATTTTCATCTTAAAACACCTGCTGGAAGATTATTAACTATTGGTTTATATATCCTAAGTTTAGTTTTAGTTGCGGCATATACTGCTAATTTAGCTTCTGATTTAACAATATCAAAATCAAAAGATATTGTCACGGATATTGATGATATTAAAAATGGAAAAGTTGCATTTAGTCGAATTGGAATTTTACTTGGATCAGCAATTGAAGATTATTATCTAAGAGAAATATCGGGAGGAATTCATAATTTTTATCCAATTAAAAATAAAGAAGAAATTTATGATAAACTTTTAAATAATATTATTGATGCTTCAATTATGGATGCGGGTATTTTAGAATATATTACAAATCAAATCTATTGTAATTTAACTTCAATGGGAAAAGATTTTGGTCAAAGTGCATTTGGAATTGTTTTTCAAAAGAAATGGCAATATGAACAAATTCTAAATATTCAAATTTTAGCATTAAGAGAATCGGGTGAATTAGATAATCTAAAAAGAAAATGGTTTCAAACAACATCTTGTGCACAAATACCTGACACATCACAAGCGATGACTATTCAATCTATGGCGGGATTATTTCTTACATTTGCTATTATTGCTCTTCTAGCGATTGTTTTATTTCTATGGAAAAAAAGATTTATTATTAGAAAATGTTTATTTAATACAAAACATCATACTAATATATTGGCTAGACGAAGTATTTTAATATGCAAACCTGCTTCAAAATATCCAACAATTTCCAAAGTAGTCATATATGATAAATGATATTTATATTTAGAATTATTTTTGTATCAGCAAATAAACTTTATTTATATAAAAGAGACATACAATGATATTTATTAGAGAATATAGAATGACACAAAAAATATGATACCCAGTAAAGAAATTCAATATCTGTCTTTACAATTCAAATAAAGAGGGTGTTTTATGTTTATCAGTGATAACAATATACGTTTTAGCTTTATATTCATATCAATAATAGTAGAAAAACGTCTATTTAGCCTCATTAATAAATGTAACCAGGAAAAATATTTAGTTTTTCACAAAATAGGAGAAAACAGTTGATCAAGAGATAAGAAATAATATTTTAAAATTAATGTATTCAATTTATTCGTCTTCTTTGTTGATATACATCTGATTACGATCTCTAACAAAACAGCAGATTGTTTGGTATGATGAGAATTTTGAATATAGATATATCATTTCTAATAATCTTCTTAAAAATTCAAAGATTTACAATATTATTCAAACTAAATCATGTTACTCCAAAAGTGAATACTCTTCTACTGTCAACTTCATTTCACATATAGATTATTATATCGTTTTACCAATAACACGGTTTGTCAAATTTAAGTTTATATCGAAAGATGATCAAGTCATATCCATAAATTCTTGGTTTCGAATTAAGAGATGAGATACGAAAATATCAAAAAGAGAAACGAGCATATTCATAGAGTGAATTCCAGCTGACAAAGAACATATAATGTTAGAAATATCGCATGTCTTCTATTAATCATCTCATTTCTCAACAGTTACTTTATCTAAAAGACGTTTGACTATTTTATTTTATAATAATTAAACTATAGCTAAATTTTATTATGTTCACAAATTTTAAATATTAGAACGAACACATCTAGGATCAGTCTATCTTATTCAAAAATTAAACACTATAAAAACTTATTGGCGACGAAATTCATCATCCATCAGTCGCATTTATCAAAATAGTTCAAAGAGAAAAACTATATAGAATGAGTTTTTAACCTTGAACTTTATTTTATCATCAAATGTTCGTTTGATTTAAATCAGAAATGAAATTATTATCATACCCAAAATAGATCAGAAATACGCACAGTGATGTGGTATTTTGAAAACACTACAAAAAGCTTTAATCTGGTTGAATTTAGACTTTTATTGATTCTTCTTCCATTCCTGGTATTTCATCTACCAAAACACTATCTTACACTAATGAATACAGGTAGAATCGAGTGTCTCCAAAACATGCTGACGGTGAGTATGAATAATTACCTTCATCATCCACACCCACATCTCAAAAATAAAACGTTTGATATTCTCTTCATTAATGAATAATTGATATAATCATGTAGTTGTAAGACAGTTTTACTTTCCTCTTAGTCGGAACAATTTTCTCACATACCACATGATATAACTAATGAAACTATTGTTAAAAGTTATTTTTAAGTGTTTCTCTTGCTCTCTTTTTTAAACAATTGAAGAAAGTAAAAAATTTCCCGTTCTTTATTCTACAAGGTTTTTTCTTTTTCTTAAAGTAATATACTTACTCATAAGTATGCGTGACAAAGAAAGAAAACTTTCTTTTTGACTCTGCCGTCAAACATTATAGCTCTAATTTGTGTTATACTCAACTCTTTGTCTATTAAATAGGTAGGTTACATTCATTTCAATATAAGATGTATTTCATAGAACGATCAACAAATAGATAAAGAAAGAAATAGTTGTTTGTTTTTTCTAATAGGATATTCTTTTCTTGCTGAACTTGGCAAAAAAAGATAACGATAACTATTTGATAGTCACAACAATGAAAAAGTTAACGGCTGACAACGAAGAGAAAGAAAAAAAACTGGTAGAAATAAGTAGTACAACAGCGTTAGTATATTACAAAACAATATAAATATGAACATAATCAAACAATTGACACTATACTATACAAAAAATTGTCGAAAGTCTTTTACCACCTTTCTATCAAATATAATTCATCTTTAGTATACAATTTATTTTCTACATGAAGATAACATAAAATGTAGATATATGTTAATCCAAGATGGTTAAAACGATCCTATAGACATTAGATATTATGCTTTAGTAAAAACTGTTCAAACTTCATAATTAATAAAATATGAACATTAATATAGTGCGCTATATATTATACACCGTCGTTACAAGAAATTTCTTATAATTAAAGTAGTGATACCAAGAAAAATATGGTCTTGGAAGATTACAAATACTTATTTACACATGTAATTATTTGTTCCAGTCTCTTGATATACATCTATTGTTTACAAGAGATGAGACATAATTTGACATAAAAACATAGGTTCTTTTATTGTTTTTCAAAGGTTTTATATATAGTTCTTTTTATTTTTCAGAATGAATAATTGTGGGATATATTAGTCGTGACGTTTTCAATATGGATAAGTCGATTTATAAGAAATTATTTATAATCGCTATTATTGGAAGTTGTAGTGTTCTCGTATATCTTCGTTTTTTTCCAATTAAACAAATTATTCTAAATAAACACATTTCTCTCAAAAACTCTCGATTTCCTGCCATTGCTGGTTTTTATCATTTCTCAACTGTCGGTCGTAATTGGAAAAATATCGTCAATGAACAAATGACAATCATTTTTCGTAGTGGATTATTTAATTCAAGTTCAAATACTTATGTTACCGGCTTAGGTAAATTTGATGATAATAAAACTGCGTACGATATATTTTCTAATTCAAAGTTTATTTATGAACATGATAATAGAACAAAACTATACGAATATCCAACATTAATGAAACTAGAGAAATTCTGTTTTCATAACAATAAATCGTTAGTATGGTATGCACACTCTAAAGGTGCTTCACATGCCGAAGATTTTGTTGTGTCCTGGAGAGGTGTATTAAATTATTTTGTTTTGGATAACTGGCAACTATGCTATAATCTCTTACTGTCCACAAATTATACTACTTGTGGAGCTATACTAGCCTTGGATCGAGTTCGTAAAGCTGGTTGGAATACTTATTATGCTGGTAACATGTGGTGGGCTAAATGCTCACATGTTAATCGACTTACAAGACTTGAAACGTTCGACCAGAAAGATCGTTACCAAGCGGAATTGTACGTCACATCTGAACCTGCTGTTGGGCATTTTAATTGTCATTTTATCAATCTAAATATCGTAATTAATTTTAATAAGCAAACTGCTAATTGTACAATCAATCAACCAATGTTTTGGGCACGATGGTGAGATGTATTTTAGTTGATCGTTCGATATGTTTTTCAAATAAAATAATCAATCAATCGATCGATCCATCTCTTAAAGAAGTAAACATATCCTATTTATTATTGTTAACTTTTTCTTTTCATTGTTTGATTCTATTGATATTTTTTGATGCATAGTTATGTGATATGCTTAACCCTTTGACTTCCCTGGTATAAAAAAGCTAAACCTGTTTTTTTTATATTTCTCATAATGTAATTCACAAAAAATTGTTTTTTGTTATTTCATGAAAACACTATAAGTTTTGTAATTAATAAACTTCAACAGTTAAAATTTCCATTCAGCCCAATAGAGTTCAATATAACTTACATTGCGCAAATCGACCAAGCACCTGTGAGAATACACGAAATATGTCTAGAAGAGGCTAATTCAACGATTTACTTGAATTCAATTCAATAAAAAATAATTCGGAAGTCAAAGGGTTAATAGAATAATATTTCAAGAAATTCAATATTTTTGTCTTATAGTTCGAGCAAAGAAGGTAGTTATTATTGATCAGTGATAAAGATATGTATTAGGTTTATAATCATATAGAGGAAATTAGAAAAATGTCCATTAAGTCTCATTAATAAATGTAATTAAAAAAATGCAGAAACTTCGGATTTAATTCGAGAGTTATGTGTACTACAAAAAGGGTATAAGAAAGATGAGTCATCCTGGCATATCTCGGTATCAGAATTATAATGGAAAATCTTCTCTATAAGGACGATTTCTTTCGGCTGTACCCATTTGATAGGATCTAGACTAGAATACTGCTCAGATTTGAACTATTCGCCTTGACTTACTCTAGGAAAAAGATTTTTTCCGTAATTTGATTTATATTGATTA
The DNA here is from genome assembly GCA_905250115.1 of Adineta steineri. Lineage (NCBI taxonomy): Eukaryota > Metazoa > Rotifera > Eurotatoria > Adinetida > Adinetidae > Adineta > Adineta steineri. Next base: position 164,826 of record CAJNOI010000109.1, read on the forward strand.
TTGTTTAACCAATGGGAATTCGAGGCAAATAGAGTACGCATTCGAGTTCTCCGCCCTAGAAAACCTTGAAGTAGCATATTTGTAATCGAAAGATAGACCTGTATTATGGCTCAACGACATCGTCGATAACATTACAACTATCTCGTGCTTAATTATGTTTACCATATAGGTGATTTAGCCGCCTTGATTCATTATGTATTACCTACCATGTTGTAGTAACAATGCTATATCGTTTTTCCCAAAGAGAAAAATATAGAAAATCATAGGGAAATATCAGTATTTTTGCAATAACTCGAGAATGGCTCGGCCAATTAGGCTCATCTTCGAACTCGACCGAGATCTTGTTGAGTTTAAACCGTGTGAAAAATTTCATGACAATCGGCTTAGCCTTTCAGGAATTATTGTGTAAACGACCGGACACTCGGACACACGGACCGATTCTAGAGGTGTACTCACTTTTTGAGTACACAAAAATATTTAGTTTTTTACAAAATAGGAGAAAACAATTGATCGAGAAATAAAGAATAATATTTTAAAATTAATGTGCTCAATTTATTTGTCTTCTTTGTTGATATATATCTTATTACGATCTTCAACAGAACGGCAGATTGTTTGGTATGATGAGAATTTTGAATATAGACATATCATTTCTAATAATCTTCTACAATGGGAAATCAAATGCATCTTCCTCGAAATTCAAGGGTTTAGAATGTTATCCAAACTACATCTTTCAATCGATTAAATTTGAAATATTTTGTTTAGTAAAATTATATTATTTCAAAAGTAAACGCTCTTCTACTACCAACTTCATTTCTCATATAGATTGTCATATCGTTTTACGAATAACACGGTTTGTCAAATTTAAGTTTATATCAAAAGATGATCAAGTTATATCCATAAATTCTTGATTTCTAATTAGAAATGTAACAGGAGAATAAAAAAAGAGAAACGAGCATATTCATAGAGTGAATTCCAGCTGACAAAGAACATATAATGTTAGAAATATCACAAGTCTTGTATTAATCATCTAATTACTCAACAGTTACTTTATCAAAAAGACGCTTGACTTTTTTTTGTTTTATAATAATTAAATTATAGTTAAATTTTATTTTGTTCCCAAATTTTAAATATTAGAACGAACACATCTCGGATCAGTCTATCTTATCCGAAAATTAAACACTGTGAAAACTCATCGGCAACGAAATTGATCATCAATCAATCGCATTTATCAAAATAGTTCAAAGAGAAAAACTATATAGAATGAGTTTTTAACCTTGAACTTTATTTTATCATCAAATGTTCGTTTGATTTAAATCAGAAATGAAATTATTATCATACCCAAAATAGATCAGAAATACGTACAGTGATGTGGTATTTTGAAAACACGACAGAGTTTTAATCTGGTTAAATTTAGACTTTACTGATTCTTCTTGCATTCACCGTGCTACATCTACCAAAACACTATCTCACACTAATGGATACAGCTAGAATTAAGCGTCTCCAAAACATGCTGACGGTGAGTATGAATAATTACCTTCATCATCCACACCCACTTCTCAAAAGTAAAACGTTTGATATTCTTAAATGGCTTTTAGAAAAACAAGTGTTTTCTGTTTAATTGTGTGGAATAATTAGATAAAGACAAGTGTAGACAAATATTCTCTAACGTTTGATATCCTCGCCATTAATGAATAATTGATATAGTCATGTAGTTGTGAAAAAATTTTACTTTCCTCTTAATCGAAACAATTTCTTCACATATCACATGATATAACTAATGACAGTTCTGTTAAAAGCTTTTTTTTTGTGTTACTCTCGCTCTCTCTTTTTTAAGCAATTAAAGAAAGGAAAAAATTTTCCGACCTTTATTCTGCAACGTTTCTTCTTTTTCTCAAAGAAATATACTTACACAAAAGTATGCGTGACAAAGGAAGAAAACTTTCTTTTTGACGCTATCGTTAAAAATGATTGCTCTAGTTTGTGTTATATTCAACAAAAAAGTATATACTCTACTCTTTGTCTGTGAAAAAGGTACGTTACATTCATTACAATATAAGATATATTCCTTAGAACCATCAACAAACAGATAAAGAAAGAAATAGTTATTTGTTTTTTCTAATAGGATATTCTTCTCTTGCTAAACTTGACAAAAAAAGATAATGATAAGTATTTGATATTGACAACAATGAAAACGTTGATGGTTAGCAACGAAGAGAAAGAAAAATATTAGTAAAAACAAGTCGTAAAACAGCGTTAGTATATTAAAAAACAATATAATTTATCTTTAGTATACATATTATTTTCTACATGTAGACCACACAAAATGTAGATACATGTCAGCCCAAGATACGTTAGAATAACCATATAGTGATTAGATATTATGCTTTAGTAAAAAGTGCTCAAACTTCGTAATTAATAAAATATAAACAATAATATAGTGTGGTATACATTATATACCATTGTTACAAGAAATCTCCTATAATTAAAGCAGTAATCGTGGGAAAAATATGCTTTTGGAAGATTACAAATACTTATTTATATATGTAATTATTTGTTCCAGGGTCTCTTGATATACAGGTTGATTACGTTATTTTTAACAGTTTTGTGTTGTTTACTGTATTTATGTAGTACATTGAATTTTTTTTAATTTTAGTATAGTTAGATAGAACATGAGCTCCTCTATCAGATCAAATAATTTGATTGTTAGTTTCTCTAGCTCTAGCTCAAAATTTTAGCGAATGAAAAACAAGCACTAAGAAAATTTTTTTAAGGCTGTTGCCCTGATTATTATTCGGATTTTTTCCATCGATAGAATGCTTGTACCATGCTTAATAGTAATCTCGATCACTCGTTGACATCATATATTGAACGATTTTTCTTCTCTCTTTTCGATAATACTTGTTGCCTCCCGTCTAGATCAATTCGTTTAACCCTTTTCATAGTAAAATTTTGAATGGAAAAGGCGGTAGAAGGAACGGGGAGAACAGAAAGAAAGAAAGAAAGTAATACATATATGTACCACTCGCTGTGAAAGAGTTAATTTAATTTCAAGTAGATGCCATATAATAAAATTTTGTTGAATCTCATACAACACAAAAAAAAAACTTTTGTTAAAAAGCAGGCATTAGATGAGAGACAGGGTATGTTTTATTTTTTGTATCAGCACATTTGTTGGAAATTTCTTTGAAACAAAATATATCAAAAGATGCAGCGTGAAACGCTGTACAACTTACATGGAACGGTTTTTTTTACTTTTAGTTGTTTTTCTAAAAAATTTGACAACATTTTAAGCACCCGGATTTCGAATGCAAGAAAATTGGTTTCACAGCATTTTTTCACCTTGTTTCACAATTATAAAAGAAAAGATTTAATGTGTAAATAGTAGAACTGTTCGCGCCGCATCTTTTGGTATATTTTTCTGTTTCTACAAAGCCATATTATGTGACAGAAATACAAAACTGAAAAAAAGACTCTTCTATTCCTATAAACAAATTTTGTTTTTTCAATGGTAAAAAGTCGGTTGCGTTGAATTGTACTTCTTCTAGAAAACAAAAGAATGCACAATTAATATATACCTGATCGTGATTATTGTTGAGCTTTTGACTAAACCTACTGTATAATGCTTTAAAAAAATTTCTTAGTACTTGTTTTTCATTCGTTAAAGTTTTGGACTAGAGCTAGAGAAACTAACAATCAAATTATATGATTTGATAGAGTAGCTCATGCTCTATCTAACTATACTAAAATAAAAAGAATTCGATGTACTACATAAATACAGTAAACGACACAAAACTATCAAAAGTAACGTAATCAACCTGTACATTTGTTGTTTATAAGAGATGAGATTTAATTCAGTATAAAAACACAGAATCTTTTTTTTTCAAAGGTCTTATATAGTTTTTTTATCTTCCAGAATAAATATTTGTTCGATATATAACTCGTGACGTTTTCAATATGGACAAGTCGATTTATAAGAAATTATTTATAATCGCTATTATTGGAAGCTGTGGTGTTCTCGTATATCTTCATTTTTTTCCAATTAAACAAATTATTCTAAATAAACACATTTCTCTCAAAAACTCTCGATTTCCTGCCATTGCTGGTTTTTATCATTTTTCAACTGTCGGTTCTAACTGGAAAAATATAGTCAATGAACAAATGACAATCATTTTTCGTAGTGGATTATTTAATTCAAGTTCAAATACTTATGTTACCGGCTTAGGTAAATTTGATGATAATAAAACTGCGTATGATATATTTTCTAATTCAAAGTTTATTTATGAATATGATAATAAAACACAATCATACGAATATCCAACATTAATGAAACTAGAGAAATTCTGTTTTCATAACAATAGATCGTTAGTATGGTATGCACATTCTAAAGGTGCTTCACATGTCCATGATTTTTCTACTGGCCCCTGGAGAGGTGTATTAAATTATTTTGTTTTGGATAACTGGCAATTATGCTATAATCTCTTATTGTCCACAAATTATACTACTTGTGGAGCCATAATGGCCTTCGATCGGGTTCGTAAAGCTGGCTGGAATACTTATTATGCTGGTAACATGTGGTGGGCTAAATGTTCACATGTTAATCGACTTACAAGACTTGAAAAGATCGACCAGAAAGATCGTTACCAAGCAGAATTGTACGTCACATCTGAACCTGCTGTTGGGCATTTTAATTGTCATTTTATCAATCTAAATATCCCAATTAGTTTTAATAAGCAAACTGCTAATTGTACAACAAATCAACCAATGTTTTGGGCACGATGGTGAGATGTATTTTAGTTGATCGTTCGATATGTTTTTCAAATAAAATAATCAATCAATCGATCGATCCATCTCTTAAAGAAGTAAACATATCCTATTTATTATTGTTAATTTTTTCTTTTTAATGTTTGATTTTATTGATATTTTTTGATATATGGTTATGTGATATGCTTGATAGAATAATATTTAAAAAAAAACTCAAAGTTAATTTTATTAATACATTTTATATCTTTTTTGTTGAAGTTTTCTTAGGTTTCTTTTAATAAACACATTCAAGAACACAATATATGATGAATATGTAAAACTTAAATGAAACTAACGATGGAGATTTGTGTATCTCTTCGCCGAAAAGTCAGACCGTCGAAGTTCATCTCGAAACAAACATTATCGAAGACATAGATTGCCGAAATTAATAACATTCAAACTGAGATGGACTGCCTTTCTTTCGGCAACATCCTTCTGGATCTCTTTTTTGAATACTCATTACACATAAGTATATATGCTGGGAGAACAATAGCTATCATCAGATAAATGTAGTTGTTAGTTTGCTCATTGAAATGTCGACGCTCTCAAATGATTACGACCGATATGCACTTTATTGATAATGGTATGTTCGAAATGGTAGATCACCGGAATTTCTACCGTCCACATTTTCCATAATTTGGCTTCCGATGAAGTGCATATATATTGTTTTTTCTTTTATAATATGATCATAGATTTATTTAAAAGAAATTTTCAAAAATGCTTAATCTAATGTATAAAGTTTGATTAAAATATTAAAATCTAAAAACTAAAACTAAAATAAAATCATATTTTAAAATCGTTCATTTATAATGTCATATTATTGTTTAATAGGAGCTGAATCACCATATAAATTTTTACTATGTGCTTTAGTATAACGTTCACCAGCAGTATCTGCATTTTGACAAGCTTGTCGAATTTGTTCAATTTCTTCTTTTGTTAATTTAATTTTAACAGCAGCAACATTTTCTTCTAAATTCTTAATTTTTGTGGTACCGGGAATAACAAAAAACTGTTCACCTTGTGCAAGTATCCATGCTAATGTTAATTGACCTGTTGTACAACCTTTATTTTCAGCAAATTTTTTTAATGTTTCAACTAATTGAAGATTTTTTGGAAAATTTTCTTTTGAAAATCTTGGTAGATGTTTACGAAAATCATTTTCTTCAAAATCATCTGGACTTTTAATTTGTCCAGTTAACATTCCACGACCTAATGGAGAATACCAAACAATTGCTATTCCAAGTTCTTCACAAGTTTTTAAAACACCAATTTCTTCTCGTTCAATATCTAAACTAAATGGAGAATATTCAACTTGTACCGCAGATATTGGATGAATTTTATATGCACGTCGAATTGTATCACTTGAACATTCAGATAAACCAATATATTTTATTTTTCCTTGTTCAACAAGTTCTTTTAATACACTCATTGTTTCTCCAATTGGAACTTTGGAATCAATTCGATGAACATAATAAAGATCAACATAAGGAAGTTGAAGACGTTTAAGACTTTTTTCTATCGATTGATGAACATAATCAGCATCACCTCGAACTGACGCTGTTCGATCTGAAGAAAAAATATTAGCAAATTTTGTCGCTAAGAATATCTAGTTAAAAGAAAAATTCTATTTTATAATCATTTGTAAGCATAAAAGACATTTCTATGCAAGGTCGAAAAATAATATGACGCTAAAGAACGCACATGTCAGTAACATGAATTAAATTATCTTGTCACTTTTGAGCATCTGACACAACCATTATCTTTTTTTCAGTTAAAAGTATATATCTCACGAAAAAACGAACTATTTGATCTAACCTTGTCACGTTGTTGTGGATATTTTTTGAAATATTTTCCAATTAATTCTTCATTATCACCATAAATATCAGCACTATCAATATAAGTACTACCAAGCTCTATAGCACGATCAAGAACTTTAAAACGTTCTTCATCCGAAGCTGGTGTTCCATAAAATGCTGATAAACCCATTGCTCCAAATCCAATAGATGATACTTGTGGACCATTTTTACCTAACTGACGTTCGGATACATTTCCAGACATTTTTATTTGTTAAATTTATTCTTATATAAAAATCTTAAATAAATAATATATTTCAATACTTATATTATGTGTATGTTGCATAAAGAAGCAAAACTAAACTGCAACGTCTTTTATATTATATATATATATATGCGACGATGCAAAAATATAGATGACAGGAGAAAGAAAAAGAATAGGGAAAAAAATATTAATTAGTATATGAACGAGTTGTATTTTATGATATCAGTTCAATTTATATTAAACTTATTTTAAAAAGCTTCTTTGTTATTGTAATCGATAAAATTGAAAAAAGACATTTTAATTTAATATATATATGTATTTTTTCGAAAAATATTTCTTTTATTTTTAATTACTTTAGATAAAGATGTCATAAGTTGTTAATCGTTTTTTCTATATCATATATAAAAGATAAACATCAAATATTATTATTATTATTGATAGTATAAATAGTACACTCAAATCGATATAACAGAATGTATTTTAGGAATAACATATATAAACATTAGAAAATAGACTTCGAATTGAATACTCATTCATTTTTGATAAACGTTAAGTAAAATATTAGATAAAACAACATTTCATATCACCTTCATATTTTAACGTATAGAATATCGATATATCAATTTTTCATCATTAGATTAGCAATAAACCAACGTACAGTATTAGTTGACATTGAAAATAATTTATACTCATTTAAAAATTCACAAAAGCTAAATTATAAGAAGAAGCTTTTCATTCACAATCTGCTTACAGATCTTCTTATTTTAAAATTGTAATAAAAGTCATTAATTGTCTTTCATTTTACAATCAGTCTGGAAAATAAAATTAAAAATATTGAATCTTTCCGAAGAAATTAATGCATTAAAAGATTTTTTCTATTTTTTTATTATATTACGAGGACTCGAGATGAAAAGTCATAGCCGCCGAATGAGTAGTTTCACTAAAGTGGTATATGAATCAGATTCTATTTAGTCTGATTTATAGTTATAAAACTTCATATGCACATCTTTTCTTTGTTATTATAAAGTTTTTTTTGTTCATAATACGATAATAGTCATCCACTGACGTTTTATTATTATTTTGAGGATGTAGATGAATAGTTTGGTATGATATAGGCAGAGGTACCATACTCAGCACCAAACATTATCCACATTCTCATTAAAATTGAACTTATAGTAATAGTTTTTTTTTATAGTTTTTTAATCAATTATTGATGGTATAATGACTAATTACTGCTGTTATTTACGAGTTTGGATAAATAAGTACGAACCTCTCTTCACCAACATCCATATACATACTCATAAGCTATACAATATGAGCGACTCATTCTATGTAAAATCTTATTCAATTTCGTACGATCTAATGTTTAGTTTTATTTTATGGATATGTCTAAAATTGAACAAAAGAAGAATTTGATTTAAGAATTGATTGTTGCGTGAGATTATGAATATTACATTCACTATAAACACACGTCAACATTCATATTCTCACCTTTGTAATGTCCTTCGTTACAAAACTGCTGCTTTTATATTTATCAATTTCGATTTTATGACAAACAGTTTTATATGTCAATATAAATGAATTATACTATATTACAATGATTTGAAACATCTACTGAAACAATAAAATACTTAGTAAATATATTTTATAACTTGCTATTTTTATTGTGAGATTATTTCTTATCAATAGGAGTAGGCTCAAGATCAGATCTCTGTTTATTACGCGTGCGTTTCATTGTAATTCAACATTATTAAAAACAATAGAGAAGAATTTTATATATTCACCTTGCAGACTATGGCAAATAACTTTAAACTATTACTCATCATTGGTGGAGCTCTCATTGGAGCAGCGTTTATACTTTTTATTCTGAGCAATGCACTATCATCGTGGTATGTCCGAAATTTTATATTTAGGATTTATATAAATCCACATAGTTTTAAAATATCAACATAAAAATTGTTTTTAAAAAAAAGAGGATATCAATAAGATAATAATGAATATAATTAATTCTTTTGTTTTATATCTTTTAGGAGTGAAACAGAAAATGACTTTGGAAACATTACATATGGTCTTTGGCGTTGGTGTAATTCCACAGTTGATGATACGACATGCACAGATGTATCATGTCCTTCAGAAGACTTCCCGAGCAGTTTCTGCAATAAAATTCTTGCAGCTAGAGCTTTTATTACTCTAGCTTGTATTCTATCTGGTTTTTGTGGAACATTATCGGTTATATATTGTGCAATATCTGGTGAACGTTCAGCTCGACCATTAATCTTAACAAAAAAATGTCTAGCTGTGGCATGCCTTATCATGGGAATTATAGCTATTGCAATCGGTATCAGTGCTACAATGACTGCACAAAATGGTATTAAACTACGTTTAGGTGTTGCTGCAATTCTTGGAATTGTTGGAGTTGGTATTAACTTAATTGGTACCGTTATAATACTATTAGTTAAACCATAGTTTTATCTAATGATATATATATGATAAAGAAAATTGAGCGTCTATAGACCTTTAAATTCATGATAATTCTTTTTCCATTTGTCTTATATTATCTATGTTTTCTGAAATTACCGAAATCAATAACATTCGCTTTTGTTATCGCATCCCATATTGTTCAGATCGTAAAAAAATGTATGTGAAAAATGTGCACACATAACTTAGAATAATTTTATTGAATAAAAAAAGTGGTTTACAAAGCACAAAAATATATTATAGACAAAAATCAGTTATTAGATAAATTTTATCTTGAGGGTGGGTGCGGGTGCGCGTGTGGGTGTGGGTGTGGGTGTATGGCTATTGAAAAGAAGAGACACCGTCATCTATATTCACATATAACACTAATATTTAATTAATTTCTTACGACGAATATTTTTTATCCAATATAATTTACATACGATGACGAGTACGATGCGTTTTTGTTGCGCTCTAAGATAGTAAATAAGCATAGAAGTAGAATATACATGATAAAAATTTACATAATCATCAACATAATAAAACAAGGTTATGTTCTTATTTCTTTGTATAATAACAACATGTTCAGTTCACTATCCATCCGAATAAAATCAAGCAAGTATACAATGTTCTCACTAGGTATGATTTTTTGTATTCAATTTTCATTTTACAATATCAATATCTCATAAAGCGACTTAGGTTCTATGGATTTATGTAAATATATATTCGTTATTTTTTCTTCTTTCTTTTCACGAACACATAGAGTTTTATATTAGAACTCAAACAACATAATTGAAAAAAGTATGCATAACTATGATAGTGTATTAGCATCATACCAATACTAATTCATTACTAATGCCAAAGCATTAAATTAATTTTTTAACTTAATGAAAAAGCATTAGCAATTTTTTTCTAGCAGTAATGCTAAGTCAGCATTCGCAAACTACATTCTAGTTTTTATAACGTTTTGGACGACCCTCTATGATAAATGTTAAATTTATTTTGTGATGTCATTCTTCTATACCACTGATAAAATGTTTGGATGAAAAAAAAAGTAGAAAAGATAAGAGTCTTTGTTGTCACTCGTGTAAAAGTAAATGAAAATGAATATACGAAAGAATATTTTTTCTATCCTATCGTTTGTTTTGGCTTTATGTCTACGAGATCAATTAAATGCACTAACTCCTTGTATTTATAATTTGAATCCAAAAGGTATCATTGATTTGACCAGTGTTGGTCGTATGGATGGAACTCCTGCATGGAAAAATGTACATCCTGAAATAAGCGATAAACATGGTAGTTTGTATTCAAATAAGACTTTTATTTAAAGATAATTTAAAACTTTTCTAGTCTACTCTTACAATCCATGTCATTCGTTCACTCAATATACATGCATAAATGTTGCAGCCTGTCAGGGTAAGAAAAATAGTTGCTAGATTTTTTTAAATAGGACTACTTAAAACTTCTTTTAGCATACGAAACAGACGAAAAATTAGTATATTCATTAGGAAATCAAAATAGTATGCAATGGGAAGTTCAAACGGGTAAAGATATAGTGACTCTAGTCTACAACTCATTAGAAAGAAAATTGTCGGTATACTTAAATTGTTTGAAACCTGGAGAACCGAACAAATTAGAAGTTCATGGATATGATTCTGTGGCAAAGATATTTACTATGACATTATCATCTGAATGTGCATGTTGGGATGGTTGTAAAAGTAAAGAATGTGATATATATTATAATTTATTATTAAAATATTCTTTTAGACGGTCCTACCCCTCCTAAGCTACCAAACAAGTTGGGTGGTGGAGCCGTTTTTATTCTTATATTAGTGATTTTGACAACGATTTACTTGATTGGTTTCATGACTTTCAATAAATTTCAACGCCACGAATCTGGTATTAATATTCTTCCACATCGTCAATTTTGGATTGCATTGCCTGGTTACGCCTTAGATGGGATTTTGTTTACCCTTCGAAAAGTTACGAGCAAAGGAACAACATACACTGCTGTTTAATTATATGACTCTTCTCATGTATTAGAGTGCATTTTTTTACATTTATTTTGTCTTATAATAATTAGGTTCTAACGTTCAAGGTCACTGTTATTGTATTAGAAATACACACAACAAGTAAATAAATCGACCCGTTTCATTCTATCCTTTCTGAAACTATCTTTCTTCTTTTGTCCATAACATTAATGTATTTGACTAGATACTCATAAGTTATAGTATGAATAAAGTAGAATGAATACACACACATACCAAATCCAAACATAGGTTTTATAAATAAAATAAACGTGTTGTATTATTATATTTTTTTATCAAATCTAAACATATTTTACATAAAAGATTTTAATTACAAATCAATGAAAACAATATACTTGGTAATATACATGTGGATATAATTCTTTTACTAAAACATTTCTTTCATATCTAGTTAGTTTTTAACAATTTTTGAAAATAATTCGATATATTCTAATATTCAGTTACACATAGCAGACATATCATTTATTAGTAAAATCATTCTTAGTATGCAATACATCAAATACTTAATATTAAAAACAAAAAAACTTCGATGAACTCAGTCATATGAGAATAAAATAGTTATTCATAAAAACTTTAAGTATATTAAAAATTCAAGAATCAAATAAAATTAAGTAGATCATTGTAGACTTAGTGTTGTTGGTTAAATAAATTTTATTATTATAGAATTTAAAGCAGGATTAATTTTTTGAATAGACAAAAAGCAAATGAATTATAAATATATTGAAAGCATTAGAAAGCATTAGAAAGCATTAGAAAGCATTAGAAAGCA
>CAJNOI010000109.1:177438-203346 GCA_905250115.1 Adineta steineri
CCTGCGATTGGTGTTGATGCTGAAGCCGAGCCTGCGATTGGTGTTGAAGCTGAAGCGGAGCCTGCGATCGGTGTTGATGCTGAAGCGGAGCCTGCGATTGGTGTTGAAGCTGAAGCGGAGCCTGCTATGGGTGTTGATGCTGAAGCGGAACCTGCGATCGGTGTTGATGCTGAACCTGCGATCGGTGTTGATGCTGAAGCGGAACCTGCGATTGGTGTTGATGTTGAAACCGAGCCTGCGATTGGCGATGATGCTGATAGTATAGTTGTTGAGTTATCTAATACGGGAAAGAGATAGAATATAATATTTATCAAAAAATAGTTGATACATTCGAGAAAATAAACAACAAAATATTGTGTCTGATAAATATTTTATATTTCACAAAAAGTCTTCTTAATAGAGTTTACTTACACATGATAAATATCTTTAATGATCGAGCTTCTGTAACCCTAGTATTCTAAGATTTCTAATGCGCTATTTGATTACGATTTATTTATTTGTATGAATATGTTAAATTTTTTAATAGAATAGCAAATGGGTAATTTTGTTTGTTTTACATAGATTATTATTTTAATAATAACAATTTCACATTTCTATAATCTTTTGCACTAATAAATTTCAATTTTCTTTTTAGTCAAGTTATTAATCAAATCTTTTGCATATTGTCCAGGCTTTATAAGAATTTATTCATTTAGATTAAGTAATTCAAAAATACAATCTTTTCAAAATCTAATATCAGAATTAAGAATAGCATTTCTATAGAATTTTATTTCATTTAAAAGATCCTAAATCGAATTCTTATGTTTTCTCATACTATCTGTATTATTGAGTATAACAGTACTGAATAGAATAGAAGAAACTAGAAGCTTCTTATTGAAATATTTTTTTTATTATAAAATATTAAAGAGAAGTTCTCAAAATAGAATGAAATGATATTTGCCACCAGTTATGTACGTATTTTAAATCGACACTCTAGAATATTTAATAAAATATCTGAAAAATAAACTTTCCGAATTCCATCTGTTCAGTCAACTAGTAGAAATTCAGAGACATCGATTTACTAAAAATCAAGGTGTCTTGTCAACAGTATCAAAAATATAATTTTAAATAAACTCTTAATGAAGATAAACGTTCATATATAGATACAATTACATGTTTATTATTTATCAAATGAAATATTTCAATTGAAAACATAAAACAAAATTGATCTACTCCTATGTGATATTGAGAAAAAAAAAAAAGATTATTTTTAAATTGTAACTATAGTTTGAGCACAGTATCGTACTAATTGATGTATATAGTGTAAGAAATATATATGAAATCATATGATGAAACTAAAAGTCGAATATATCGTGGTATTAGCTCTTTGAATAATTTTATTCAAAAGATAACATCTGAAATAATCTTGTTTAACTCATTAGTTTATAACAGATTTTCTCATCATAGAATCTTATTAATCTTAATTAGATGTTTTTAAATTATAAACAAAACATCATCTATATATTATAGTTAATTGTGATACTAGATTTATTTGTAAATTTTCTAATGAATACATATATCATGAAAAAGAATATTTATCAATATGTTTTTTTCATTAAATTTTTCAAAATAATCTTATTGTCTGTTCATTTAACATTGTTATAATGTATTATTTTGAATATTTAGCTGCATGTATAATATTTCTATAGTTTTATCCAGTACTTTTACATTAAAAAATAATCTTTTTTTTTTCTAAACTATTTTACAGTTCTTCTTTCATTAAAAGAAATATTACAAGATCAATTATTGAATACACTAGCTCTAATAATAAATACATTTAAGTCATATTTGAAAGCTGTAATCATTCTATATACGGCAAAACTTAACATGTGTGTTACTTGCATTTTTTTTTCATATAAACTTTTTTTATAGTCACTTCTTTTCAAATACTTTTCTACTTACTGACTGGTGTTGAAAGACTACTCGTACTAGATGCAACAGCCATTGTTGTGTCTACAATAAAAATACATAATCATATGACTTAGATATTTTCATAATCCAATGTGTTTCATCTCACTTTGTAATGTAATATTAATTGATGTTGTTGTTGTTGACGATGTTGTTGATGATGATGATGATGTTGTTGACGATGATGATGATGTTGTTGATGATGATGATGTTGTTGACGATGATGATGATGTTGATGATGATGATGATGTTGATGATGATGATGATGGTGATAATGATGGTGATGATGATGTTGATGATATTATCATGTTTGGCGCTAGAAAATATCAAATTAAAAAAAGATGAATAAGCAAAATAAATTATGTATAAAATTCTTTTTTTCTTTATTCCTATTAAATTGTTGGTTAAAATCTGAAATGTTTATCAAGAATTTCTTTCTAACTATGACTTTTTTTCTAATTTTATTATTATATAACAATATTTTCAGACAAAAACAATAGATATTAGTTATATACATATATTTTAATTAAAAGTACATATTTCTCTAATAAATATGAGATCTATCATAGATAAAGAATCTTATTACTTAAATAAAAACTTATTTTTTTGTTTAGATCATTTTGCTATTAATAAGTAAATACTAAATAAGAAATATTTATTTCAAAGATCGCTTTTTCAATAAAAGCTATTTAATTAGAGGTTATTCACTATACTGATTCAAAATTTGGACATGAAAAATCTTCTTAGATCTTTGTAGAATGGTTTTCAACAATAACAAAGTTTTTACTAATTGTTGTTTTTTATTTGATCAGATTATATAAGAGCGTATTGAATTGTTCTTAAACCGACAGTTTTTTCTATTTTTCATTTTAGTATCAAGTGATTATAGTGAGCACTTGTTATATGGATTTACATGGTTAAATATTCTCGAGGATTCTATCTAAAACAGAAATATTCGATGTTTTTCTTACAGACAATGCAATACGCTCTATAATCTGTGCGGATAAAAATAATAGTTACTAAAATATTTGTTATTTTTGAAAACGATTTTCTAGAAAACTATCCTATGAAGGTCTAAGGAAACTGTTCATAGTCATATTCAAAATTAGCATAGTGAATAATATCTAATCCAATAGCTTTTATTTAAAAAACAATTAGGCTGTTGGTAAGGTTTTCTCATCAAACATATCTTTACACTTCAAATATGTCTTATAAAAACTAATCAAATAAAATAATTCTTTATTAAACTTACAGCAAACAACAGGAAACTTTTGAATACGACTGTTATCAGTGTCAGTGACAATAACTGCTCCAGTTGAATCAAGTCTGACAGTGTAAGGATTATTTATTTGATCTGGTAATACTCCAGGAATACCTGTACCAGCGATGACTCTGCCCGATGTAGCTCCTAATAACCATAAAACGATTCGACTATTTCCATTATCCACGATGTACATCGATCCATTCGTGTCAACAATGATAGCAGTTGGATAATTAAGTAGATTAAGTGCACTACCAGGCGTACCTGATGATTTCCCAGCAACTGTTGTTCCATTGCTTGCTCCATAAACCCATTGTTGGATTCTACTATTATATGTGTCTACTACATAAAGTGTATTCGAAGCAGATGCGTCAACGAATAATCCCAATGGATTATAAAATTGATTAGCTTTTGCACCATAACCATTCCCTCCGGCAACAAGCATCCCAGTCGATGCATTCATCCATTTTACAATCCGATGATTGTTACAATCACAGATCCAAATATAGAATGTATTTGGCTCAACGAAAAAGTCAGTAGGACCATCTAGTTTGTCGAGAGAACTGCCTATTCCATTACCACCGGCCACAAGTATACCTGTTGATGCTCCTGGAGCCCATTTTGTAATACGAGAGTTATCGCCATCAAGTATATAGAAATTACCGCTCGTATCTATGCTAAGAGCATCCACTAAATTAAAGAAATCATAGATTATATATAAAGTATCTTAGATTATTTACTGGTATAGAATTGATTGAGATTTGTACCAACCGAAGCGTTAATGATTGTTATTCCTGATAGACTACCTGGATTAAAAATTTGCAGACGATAGTATGTATCGTAATCGATGACATAAATCGCATCATTGGCACCAACCCTGACGTCTGATGGATAACTTAACAATGTTGAAGTAAGACCTGCAATACCTATAGGTGAACCAATAATTGTTGTTGCATTCACTGCCCAAATAGTCATTGAACAATTTGTAGTCGAAATGGGCACTAGTAAAAAACAAAAAACAAAGTCCAATATTCATTTTATGAATTTATTATATATACAGTGATACGTGAAAAAAAAGGCGTTGATATTAAGAACTGGACTTCTCTCTTGTGATTCAACAAAAAAAGCGTTATTTAAACTGTATCTATCTTATTTATCTTTCGATTAAAAAACTATCATTTGTTCATGTTAAATGCCATCTCAAAAACAATTTAAAAAAAATAGCAAAGATTAATATTAAAATAAATGTCTATTCTACGTAACATAATATAATACTTACTCGTCGTAGTTACTGATGAAACAGTTGTAGTTGATATATTTGTCGCTATAGTAAAAAAAAGAATATGGATATATTAAAATAAAATTGTTAATCTTAAACAAATCTTACGGCAACTAATAGTAAATCTTTGTGTACGATTATTTAGAGTATCAGCAACATAAAGTGTTCCATTCGGACTGAAACTAATGCTATTTGGAATCGAAAGTGCACTTGATCCTGCTCCTCCCATTTGTGTATTGCCTGCTATAATCACGC
This sequence comes from Adineta steineri, assembly GCA_905250115.1. NCBI lineage: Eukaryota > Metazoa > Rotifera > Eurotatoria > Adinetida > Adinetidae > Adineta > Adineta steineri. The sequence goes on from CAJNOI010000109.1 coordinate 182,181, forward strand.
CAGAACTTGCACCTACTTTCCATTTGAGAATTCGAGAATTACTCGAGTCCACAATATACATATTCTGGTTATTATCGACAAGTATTGCTGTTGGATCCCACAGTTGATCGAGTCTATCACCATAGTAACTTGTCATTCCGGCTACTGTTTTTCCGCTAGTTGCACCTGAAAGCCACATTTGTATTCTGTGATTTCCACCATCTACTACATAAAGTGTATTTCCAGCAGCTGTATCAATGAATAATCCCATTGGATAAATAAATTGATCGGAGTTTGTACCATAACTGCCGCAAACTGTTAATGCTGTGGTTGAATTTATCCATTTGACAATTCTATGATTATCTGTATCAGCAATCCAAATAAATGATGATTGAGGATCCATAAACATTCCACCAGGTTCACCCATGCTATCTATATGTCCATCATAATAATCAATGAAAGGACCGCCACCAGCTACAAGAATTCCACTTGTAGATCCTGGTGTCCATTTTGTTACACGTGATGAAGTTCCATCCAATATATAAATATTACCATTCGCATCTATACTCATACCATCCACTAGAATAAATCGAAAAACTGCAATGAAAATATCAATAAAATAATTGTATACTTACTCGTCTGGAATTGATTAAATTCGGTACCAAAGGTACCATTGATTATCAGTGTACCATAAGTCGATTGAGTTGAATTTGGTGGAAATAGTAATACACGAAAATTTCCACTATCAGCCACATAAATATTACTGCTATTGTCCACAATAACGATGGTTGGTAGAGTAAATCGGTTCAATGTAGAACTAGCAGCGCCTGATTGTGAACCAGCTACTGTGGTCCCTCTCGTTGCCCAAACAGCCGTTGGACAGATAGATAAAGCGGAGCTTTTATCAATTAAAAACCTAATAAAAATTATTTTTACTATATAATCTAATAAATAAAATATAATATTTCTTACGTAGTAATAATCACAATTAATTTTATCGAAAGATATTTCAAATATCTATCAATCATGATGATTAATATCTAAATAAAATATTATATATCATATTATTAATTAACTAACTAATAGAATAAGAATTTTATATACATAATGAACAATGATAACAATTATGTAGAAAAAATAATTCAAATTGAATCTTCTTAGTAATATTTTTTTTATAAAACTAAACAAAGAGATGTTAGTAGAATAGAATCATGGGACAAGTAAAAAACATAATATTTTATTTACTACTAATCCTCACATTAATACTATGATAATATTCTCATGCATATTCAAACAGTTCGAATTTAATCTTATCAATCTTAATTAAATAAAAATATATAACATAGATCTATCAGTAGAGAATTATTTTCCATTTTTGTTTAGTCTGCAAACTTAAACTAAACTAATTTTGTATCTTTACATTCGTGATAAATATTTTTTTTCTGTGGATTTAAATATTCTATTAAAATAAATAAAGTTTTACAGAATAAGACAGCATATGGCTATTATTGGAGATATTTCTTTTATTTAGTTATTCATAAGAAAACAAAATGTAAAAAAGAAGAAGAAGAAAGTTTTTTTTTTTATTTTATTTGAAGAATAAATTTTAATGAATCCTTGTATCTCATTGGGTATAAATCATTATGTAGATCTAATAGAAATGTGTATTATTCAGGAACTTATTTGTATTATAACAAACGACTATATCAAATGTAAAATATAAATAAATATTTAAAAGAAATCGAGGTTCTGGTTTTACACATACTCAAAAAAATACAATTATAAAAATAGAAAGTTGTACTGACAAATCATATATTATTATACTATGCGTCCATTTTATATATAGATATCTTTAGGTAATTAAAATTTCTTCTTTACCGTATGTTTTTAACTCACAATGCGTGAAATTGAAAAATATTAAGAAACAGCCAGGTAAACCACGTAATTAGTGATTAAAAAAATTCTTTCTGTTGGTAATGATTAGTATTAGAACTGAGTTTTATAATCTTTTTGAAAAAAATAGATAAGATATCGAGTAAATCTTCATAAATACCGAAATTTTATTAAATTGAAATAAATAATATAAAAAATTATCTTCATATTATTTATTTAAATATCTCTCGAGCGACTTATGCATAGGAATCATATGAATAAATAGATAGTTTATGTAATAAAATGAAGAAGAGATTTAAAAATGTATTGAAAAATAAACTTGTTCATAATTATTTGAATTTTTTTCAACAAAAAATCAATGAAAAATTTATCTGTTTGAAACTTAAATGAAATTGAGATAATTTATAATGAATAGACGAAATTCTAATGAATTGATTCAATCAAGAACGAGTTGTCTTCTTATAAAGTCAAAATATTTCTATAAAATAAAACATACATACGATATATTACTTTCTGTATTATGCCAATACGTCTTATTTTATAAAGTGACTATATTTTCTCTTTTTTCAAAAAAAATAGTTTATAGGAGAAAAATGTCAATTGTTTTATTGGTTGGTCTGGTTATTTTTCTTTAAAAAAATTAATTCTCTCTTCTTCCAGAGAAATGCTATTGTTTAGTAATAACACTAAAACAATTCTTTATTTTTTCTATTTCCTTGGAGATAATTTTTTTTCTATAATAAAAAGAAAAACAAACTTTTTTCAAAAACTGAATGTTGATATTTAACTTCTTTTATATCTGATCTTAGTTGATATAATCCATGTTGATTTATTTATTTTTAATATATAGATTAATATATTTCTATTAACTAACTACAGAGTTATGTAAACTAACAGTTTTTAGGTCGTCCGAATATATTTTTTGTTTACTCTTTAACAAAACTAAAATTCTTAGTTTTTCTCAGTACTAAATAGTGAATTTTTAGACATTGCTAGAATTGCCTTGAAATTATGTTTTCTTCATAGTTCTCAATGTTTCTATATTAACGGGTCATTAAATAAAGCATTGTGAATTTTTGTGTTTTCAAATAATCTTTACAACAAATTAATTTCATCTGTCTAATGCACCCGGCGTTATAAAGTATCTTGAAAGCGGAGTAGATATAATCGCGAGTATTTATTTTCTTATACCCTCATCTACATCCGTCAGTCCTTTCAAGAGAAATTCTAGAAGAAAAACAACCCCGCAGTAAAATATGTTCGAGATAAATAAAATAATTTGAAATATTTTAATAATTATTGTTAAAGATGAAGTTTTGTTATTTTATGTAGAAAAAAACATGTTTTCAACGCAAAGGAAAATGTATAACTATTTCCGCTATGATAGAAGTGAATATTCCGTACCTTTTATTTTTTTGTTCTCAAAGTAATAATACAAGTGGATAATATAATGAAAACAAAAAAAAAATATTATAAATATCTTGACAAAGATAGAAAATAATTAGTTTTCTTTCTTCCCGCGTTCCAGCAGTAAGAAAGGAAAATTGAATTTTATTGTTTTATCTAAACAAAACGACGCAAATAATAATATATATAAATGCAACAGGTGCATAATATATCTAGCTAACTATTTATTCTCTTTCACATCCATATATGTAAGAGTGAAAAATAAATTTTAAATTGTATACTATGAAGAATTCAATTTCTGATTGTTTACTCTCTTGCCATTACTCATACCCCAATAGATTCGATGAATCATATTGTTTTCAAAAGTTAACAATAGTGGTTATCGAGTCATGCACAAATCTCAAAATCGTGATCTCTGATAGAGAACAAACCTTAAAAAAATTGAGTAAATAAATATATATATATGAAAATGTCTTACTGAGAAGGTGAATCATTCTTTGTAATTCTATAGTTTGTATTGATACTAGTTAATAACTGAAAAGAGACAACTAAAAATGCTGTTCATTATATAGCAGCGAAAATGCGATTCTTTCGTGTGAAAGTTCAGTATGTCATTCGTATTTCTTCAACAAAATACAGTATTTTCTTTTCATTTTTGCTGTATCAATCAAAGACACTCTGCTTATATGAGCAATGCATTGATTGTTTATATGGCTACTCAGAGTGTTAAATCAGTATGAGGATGCACTCACTGCCAAGATTCTTACTTAAAGCTCACCATTTGTTTTAACGTTCCTGGAAAACCAACTGCAATCTGTATAGACACAATAACTAACTTTAAAAAAGTTTTCATAACGACCACTCTATAAATTTAATAGATACACTTTCAAAAACACGATATTACTTTTCAATTCTAACGAAAAGATGCAGGAACAATATCTCATTTATTTCTCTATTTACAAATAGAAAGTGACACATTTCAATAGATTCTCTTCCAAAATAAGCTCTCTATTTAGATAAACATTTCTATGAAATCCTAGTTAACAACTGGTTGTAGACACAAAAATCATTTGGAAAGATAGTTAGCAAAGTTTATACTCCTACAATTACGATTATTTGGATAAGAATATATATTCTGAACCTAATTTTTAATGAAAACTTATGTATTTATTTTCTTGGATAATATTTGGTTCACTTGATGTTTCGAATCAATGGATTCACACAGTTTAAAAGTTGCGTTAGTGAGAAACAATTACTAAATCATTTTTTCACATGTTTGCACTGAAATATATTTTCTCTTTTTCTCTTTCGACATATTCATTATCTGACCTCTTTTTTTCTTGCCTGAACGATGCACTCAACCGTCGTTCATTGTCTATCTTCTCTATATAGCGTCATGTTATGTATAAAAGAGCGACCATTTATTTTGAAACAGCTAAACAATGCAAAGATTCTTGATAAGGTCGGTATAATATTTATTTTTGTCTTGTACGAAAAAGTATCTAGTTACGTATGTACTATCTATTGCAAAACAAAGTCTGATTGAATTCGCATCATATAAAATCGATTGTATGATCAATAGAAAGTGTTTATAAACATACGAGTGAATGTCTTTTTTTTACATGAATGCACATACAAAATATTGTTTTTACACAATCACAAAGAAATTGATGTTTTCTGTCTATTTAGATAAAACAAGAACTATGGTGAATTATCAGTTTCTTTTAATTTTATTCTTACAATATGATTTAACCAAACAACCATCTTGAGGGTGTGGGTGTGCATGTGCATGTGCATGTGGCCGTGACTATTCCTCTAAATCATTATCTACACCCTCATTTTACAACCATGTGTATTTTGAAGTAGAAAAAAATAAAAATGATTGGCTTATAAGCGAGAAAAGACGAGAATTTGCTTTTTGCTCCGACACAAAATTTGAAATAATCACGTTTTGTACGAATACAACATTCGTTTTTTTTATTCCTTCATAAGCAAAGAGAAAATATACAAAAAAAGAAATATATTGTTTCTATGGCATTCATTTTATTAAAGAACAAAAACACTGACGCTATATTATTACATCTGCTTAAAGAACAAAAAATTCTGGTTTACTTCGAGAAGAATGTGAAACTGACAATATGATTTTTCTTTTTCCTTTCAGATATATTACCAGTGTAGCTTTATCTTAATTCTAACCATGAGTTCGGGCTCACGCTTCTCTGATATCGATCCTAACAACAAACGTCTCCCAGCTATATCGGGGTATCTTAGTATACAACTTCTTCCTATCGAAAAAGCCGTCGAACCCTTGTTAAGTATTATTCCATTCATCGATGTTCATGCTAAAACAGCTAAGAAACACTGTCCGATAGATTCAAAATACGGCCTCACTAGAGATGAAAGTGCTTCGATTTATCTTTACACTATGGAAACTGGTGAAGGACAGGATAACTTCTATGCTCTTCTAAACGCAGCTCTTCGTGAAGAAAGTCGACTACTTTTAAAACCGTTCTTCTCTTATTTACGACTGATTGATGCAGCAACAACAAAACTACCATCGATAAAAACAGTCGTATGGCGTGGAGTCTCGAGAGATTTGAGTGCGTCCTTCAAAGAAAAACAAGTAATTACATGGTGGACGGTGAGTTCTTGTACTGTGAAAGTTGATGTAATTAAAGGTTTTATTGGTACTTCGCCGAACTCAACGTTATTTCTTATTGAATGTCAAAATGGCAAAGATGTATCAGAATATACATGTTTTCCAAATGAACATGAAGTGCTGCTGATGCCTGGAACACAGTTGCAAGTTTTTAGTAATTCGTTCGATCATCAAGGTGGACTGCATGTTATTCATTTGAAAGAAATTAGTGACGACGAAGATGTTGTAAAATCAAGTGAAAAATTGTCTAAAACCATAAATTATCCTGACGATACAAAATATACTGGGCAAATCAATGACAAAGGTGAACCAGATGGCCAAGGAACTATATGGATTAATGAAGATAAATTCAAAGGTGATCGGTATGAGGGACAGTTTAAGGCAGGTGGACGAAACGGTGTTGGAATTTATTACTATTCCAATGGAGATAAGTACGAAGGTGAACATTGTAATAACAGACGACACGGTCGAGGTATTTGTAACTATTCTAATGGAAATAAATATAATGGAGAGTGGGTAAATGGAGCAAAAGAAGGTCGAGGCAAGTTTATCTGGAGAAAAGATGGTACCCAATGGTATGAAGGAGACTATCGAAATGACAATATGAATGGACATGGTACGATGTGTTATTCAAATGGACAAAAGTATGACGGTGAATTTAGAGATGGACAGTTACATGGACAAGGAACTGTGACAGATTCAAATGGACAAACACTGAGAAAAGGTAGATGGGAAAATAGTAAACCAGTTTAAATATCGCTTTCTTAACATACTATACCCAATTTACATTTCTGTCGATGATTATACTTGATCTGAGGGCGTGAATCTTATCAATGTCTTCGCCCACATTCACACCAAAGTATAGTCTAAAAATTAGTGTAAGTATTTTGTAATATTATAATGTGTTTTTATTTGATGAATAAAAAAACAACTTGTTTTAGAGCATATAATGAACGAGAGTATATATAGAAGTGATAAGAGTAGTTAGTATTGGTTCTTATATTAGGAGTAACATATTATATCTACTGAATATAAGTAATAGAGTTCTGTGTAAAATTAGTAAGACATTTGCTATTAATCTTTTGCTGCAAGGTCGAGCAAACCAGTTGCCAGTTCAGATGGTGCTGAGAAGAATGGCGAATGATCTGCATTTATCGTAACGACATACTTGCAGGGTAATTTATCACGCATGAGACGTTGCAATGTGAGTGAAATAGCATTATCTTGAGTGCACTCAATATAGGCACGCGGCACACGTCCATAGCGATCGTCAGTAAGTTGTAGTGGTGTAGAGAAGATGTTTAACGGCTCTGGTGACAACATACTCGGTATGCGTTCTATCCATTCGGATGATGTAGTGTTGTATAAGACAGGTACCATTTTATCTGTTTTGATAGTAAATGTGCCGTTGGTATGGTATACAAAGGAATCTTCATTCTTCCGTTCGAGTACAGTGCTTGAAACGGTTTCGCCAGACGGTATCATAAATGCCGCCAAATAGATGAGAAGCTTGATGTTCTCAGGCACTCTCTGGGCAACTTCGCTAATGATAATACCACCACGACTATGACCAACCAGAATCACCGGCGTTTCTTGCTCTTTAATGAGATCAACCACTTGATTTACCCAAGTAACCAGTTTGACTTGTGAGAGAGGAGTATGATCATTACCTGTTCCAAGAAGGTCCATTGTAATGACGCGGTGACCATGTGCTTGAAGTAATGGAACAACACGTTGCCAGCATGATGATGAATGCCAAGCGCCAGGAACTAATACGAACGTTGAAACAGACATCTAATGAAAAAAGAGATACATAGCTCAACGTTTATAAATTTTTATAATTGTTGATATTCATGTTTCAGGCTTAAGTAAACAAGTTATTTCCTCAACGAAATAGTAAATATGCATTATTATTGGATTATAGCAATACAACAAATTGTACTAATATTACACGCACACTTTTTCTCTACTAACTGAATCTCTATTAGTAAACTCTACCTTGGCTCAAAGGGAAAATATTGACAATATCAGAAGAACATCTCTTAGCAGTTGTCTAGGGAAGAAATCGAGTCAATTTTCAAAGTTGGTCTAGTTTTGTTAGCTATCTATTTGCTACTAGAAGTGTTCATTAAACTAATTCACCTGTTCGAGTATTCTTCTCTAATTAAAATCACATTTGATGCTGTAAAGATATGCTTATGTCCAATTTACTTCTAGCGTTTCAGTGAATGGCAGTAAAGTTTAGCCGGTCTCATTATATACAAATGTAAAGATAGAGAAAGAAAAAAACTTGCTTATCTATGAATGACAATGAATAAAGCCGTTTTCATATCTAACGACACATTACTTACATCTCAAGAAAAAAACTACTCCTTGCACTCACATTTATATACACACACGCACAAACGAAGACAATAGTATTGTTTGTGTAGGTAAAGAAATATTTTTTCGTCACGCATTAATATGAAAAGAAACATCGTATAAACACAAACGAAAGGTACTTTTGTGCTGGCAATACGTCGTTATACATCGCAACCATGTTACTACCACTAATGCAAGAAAGAAAGAAAGAAAATGCAAAAATCATCGTCAATAACAAGAATAGAAAAGGTTTGAAACTATTTTAAAGAGTAGAGGTCGAAATTGATTGTAATCTGGCAGTAGTGAATACATGAAAATAAAGTAGACTTTAAGGTGATATCAAAATATGAACAAAGCTAAGTTGGTAGCTGTGTTTTAAAAATTATTTCAAATCGTCAATCATTTAAAATAGTAAAAACAGACAATCTGTAATTCAAATTTAGATGATTTTCTGCAGTGCAATCATTCTACTTTCATTGTTACTAGAAAGATTGTCGAAAGGACGACACAAAACAATTAGTATTTATTTGAATGAAATATGAGTATGAAGAGATATTGTCACCTTCATCTATCTCGTATAGCCTGCAGATAGTCAGTTACGCTTCTCCTCTCGAGTAACCGCTATTCATTATCTTATCCTTCTCATATGAGTATATATTCTATGTATGACCGAGAGTTTGTTGTATAAAGAAGTGTGTGTTACTATCTCACGAGTACTTCTTTCATTATAGTTCGTTACAGTGAATATGTCGGTGTGATTAAAAAGAACAACAGTGTAAAGACACATTCAATCATCAGCATTCACTCTCTACCTAACTATTAGCAAAACAAGAACTTCAAAAGTTTTAAACTATGAATACAATTGATATTCAATGTAAATAAATTTATTTCAACTTTTTCAGAAAAGAAAGAACAAAGATGAGATTTATGTCCATTCCAGAATGATATTTTCCATTGAACGTTTAATTGTATAATTAAATAGAAGTTTTTCAAAATCAATCATTGTTTGTAATGTTTCAATCATTTTATCGTCTGCTGCTGATATGTAAAATGACAATAATTTTAGTTGATGATTTGGCTTCGTTTGGATCTTTAATAAAATAATTCGTAGAAATAATTCCATGTGAAGAGTATTAATTGAATCTATTTTAAGATAAGTCATTTGAGTAAAATGTTCAAGAAGAAAAATAATTTCTTCAATATCATTCATTTGTTCTAAAATAATTTTTCTGATTTGATTTTGATTTGTTATAAAATTGAGACGTTCTTTTTCATCATTAGATAAACATTTGCATTGTTTTAATGATAAAGAAGAAATTTTTAATGAACTAAGTTTCGGTAAGAAATTTAGAATTTGAATAAATCTATTGAGAGAAATATCTGAAATTTCTAAATCATAAATTTGTCCAATTGTAGGTGATAAAGAATCAATAGCTGATTTTAATAAGATACAAAATTCATCAGAATAATTATTACTTCTAAGGATAAATTGAGTAGAAGAATTGATACCATCATTTCGTGTAGATGGATGAATTCCATAGATAATACTACTATCATTGATTTCGATATTCAATAACCATTGTCGTTCAATCCAAAACGAGGAGAAGAATTGCTTCAGTTGAGTAGAATTTTTCAAAATTACACATTCACGATGATAGTCTTCTGGATATTTTAAATAAAACTTTTTCAAATGAGGAAAATTTTTACAAATTAATTCTTCCCATTGATTAGCATTAAAACAGACTATATCATTATATTCAACATTGACACGTAAAAATTCTAATTTGGGTATAAGAATTTTGTTCATAAATAATTTTAATTCATTAAATTCCATTTCAAACCGTTCGAATGAAAGATACTTTAAATTTTTTAATGAAATTTTTAAAACATTTTCGATGTCTGGTTCATCATCATAAACTGCATATGATAATTTCAAACGATAAAGTTCTGGTGTATAAGATATAATAGGAAATAATTCTTTATAACTACAAGATTGGCCAATACAAAAACATGTGATATGACTGAATTGTTGATGAGTAGCAATTGATAATGGAAGTATTAAGTTAGTAGTGTCATATGTATCTGTATCAAATTCGAAATATTTTAATTTTGGTAAGGCGAATGTGAATTGATAGGTATCACTTATTTCTTGTAAGGTGAAACTATTGTGTGTATTAATTTTTAATAAGAATAAGCAAGGTAATTTAGTTAAATTTTTAAGAAGTGAATGAAGTAAATGTGCTCTGATATTATAAAGAACGAGTGATTCAAGATGCATACATTGTGAAATAACAATAAATAACGATGTTGCAGGAAACATAACGTTCTTCATTATTAAATGAATTGAAAATATTCGAGACTGATGACGATCTATAAGTTGACTGTAATTCTTCTTAAATATTTCTTCTGATGTTGAAACATCAAGTTTGATTTTATATAAAAGTGTTGAACTATAAAGTAGTTGTTGAAAACGAGAATTTAAATTTGAAAATGCTTCATAGATTTCATAACCATCAAGATAATCGAATATTTCAAAAAAACATTCGTTTGACATATTTTCAATGTAATTTATCGATTGATGACTTTCATCTAATTATTTTTTAAAATAGAAAAAAAATTATTTTACAAATAGAACTTACTTCGAAATTTTTTTGATAGATAATCAACAGGTGATTTTCGTTTAATAGTATCCATAGATTTATCTTAAAAAAATTTTTTATAAATTCATATGAAGATGTAAACGTTTATCTTTAGTTAAATTTATTGTTTATTCTTTCTTTTTCCTTATTTTCGTTTTCATTGGATTAAACTTTCGAACCAATCAAAATTTATTTAAATAGCGTTATCTATTTATATTCATACTATCCATTCAATATATACGCCCTCTACAGGCTAGTAAAGAATATATGGGTGGATGGATGCGCGTCTGTAACCTTAACCCACATCCACCCTTTGATCTATATGACAATGATGAAGATAATTACTGTAGAGATTGATTTAAGTAAATGTTATGTTATTTGTTTAGATGAAATCTTGTTTTTAAATAATTTAAGAAATTTTCGTCGAAAATTCTTTGGATAAAAAATATGATTTGATTGTCTAATAGTTAATTTAACTAGAAAATCTATTCTACGTCGTTTAAATAAGATAATAATTATAATAATAAAGATAAGAATGATAATACAATATTTTAAAATTGTATTTCTATTGTAATAAATATAGAGGATAATAAGAGTATCTCTTTCAAACCAAGTTCCTCCATTAGTTTTCCAAAAAATTGTGTTATAAATTTGGTTATCTAATATTCTTACAATTTGTTTTTCAGTTTGATTAAAAAATCTTTCTTGAAAAGTTGCGTAAAGTGGACCGGCACTAAGTAAAATAGTTAGATGATGAAGAAGATAATTATGATTAAATAAATGTAAATTTGAAATAAATTGTTTAAATATTGGATGATTAGATGTACTAATTATAAAATCGGTTTGAAGACCAAATGTATCTTCAGCAGGAAAAAGAGCAAGATAAGGAGAATATGGATCTAAGGCTTCCATTGTTGTAACAATATATTTCAATGGATAATTACAACCATTATCCATATCAATATAAATTCCACCTACATGATACATTAATACATATCGAAATGAATCAATTCTTTGCATATCATATTTATAATTAACATAAGTTTTTCGATAAAATTCTGGTTGATGTTTTTGAACAAATAAACGCATATCTTCATGAGACCATCGATGATATTGAAAATCTTTGTAATTTGTTTCGATTATTGATTGAATAGATGTATTCCAAATTTCAGGAATATTATATGTTTTATATGTTTGATGAATTATACGAGGTATACGATGTTGAGGCCAACTAACATTTGCATATCTTAATAAATCTTTTTCCATTAAACTTTTTTTAACTGAATAACGTTGTAACATATGATATATTAATAAAATAATAATTATTATCAAAATACAGATACGTGTTATTCGATGTCTTAAACAAATCAATGATTTTATTCGAAGATTAATTGTCATTCTAACGATATTTAATGCGGTAACCAAATCTAAAAGATTGAATCAGATAAAATATAGATATATATGAAACTGTAAAACATGTTTGAATAGAACATGTTAGAAGCTCATGCATACAAACTAAATATTTTTTTGAAACATGAACTAAGAAAAATTTAACTTACAATTCATCATCATCACACGTCTTATTCTTTCAAGTCAGCTCATCAAAACTTTCTCTGACGATATGTGTTAAAGATGTTTCGAAGTATGAATCGTCTCAAATTAATATCTATAATCGATGTAAATACTTAATTACAAAGCGAAAAAAAAATCAATTAGTGTTTACTTACACATGTATTTGAAGAATGACTACAGTAATACTCACTAATCTATTAATTATCTATATATAGATATTATATAGGATATAGACGTCATTTGAAACATTTCCTTTCTCGTCTTATCTCACTATATGAATAAGACGGTAGAACTTACTTTTCTTTTTTCTTTTATGTAACCTTTATACGTCAAAGTAATATAGGATTGGTTGACAGCTCATAAAAGAATAATTCTTTTCAAAGAACAGACTTAAAGAAGAAAAAAATGAGTTGATGCTCCGACGATAAAAGAATACTATGGAAACTGGCTTATTATATTTTATCTCTTTCTTCTTAACAATAAACAGCGCATAGAGTACACGTGACAGTCGACACTGTTCAGAAGTTTCATTAATTGAATATGGAAATGAACGAAGCACATAAAATATCCTTGTTCATAAATAAAAATCATTGAATTCTAGTAGACATTTCACTGAAATAGCAACAATCGTTTTCTTTATAGTACTATTCTTAGTTTACACCAACATGTCATTTGCTGATACAGAACTGATTTTGAAAATGCCTGGCAATTATTCAGTATATTTTGTAATCAAAGTTTTCTAGCCGCTACCACTGAAACTAATTAATAATGAACACAAAATTTATTTTCCTACTATCATTATTCACTTTTTTTGAAATCATAACTTGTTTTTTGTTATTTTTGATCAAGATTTTTAAAATATAATAACCAACGTTGCGGATGTGAGTTACTCTGTTCTCACCCAACTCACAGCTGCAAAAATGTAATCAGTTTTAAGCCTTTCACCATAACTTTCCTCCGATGATTTATATGTAGCAAAATAAAGATACCTCAATCTTATGCAAATAAATATATTTTGTTTTTTTCTTTTCTTCCATGTGACACATATGATTCAGTACTCATACTACACGTCAGTATATATAATAGTTTCATTTACGGTTCTTTAACGAGTCTTTATCATCAAAATCATGGCGGACAACTATCTACATAAATCAACCGATGAAATCAAATATTTTAGCATGAAAATGTTTCGACCGAATATGGATTCGATACCATCTTATTCATTACCATCTGGATATTCATTTCAACCATATAAAAAAGATTCAAATGATGATGAAAAGTGGATCGACATATGCAAAGCGGCTGGAGAATTCAAAACAAAAGAACAAGGTATGGAAATGTTTGAGAAATATTTTGGAGAATATAAGAAGAATGATTTAATTTCGAAACGTCTGTATTTTCTTGTTAATCCTGAAGGAAAATATATTGGTACAGCTACAGCTGGTATAGATCAAATTAATGGGAAAGAAGAAGGTAGTCTTTGGTGGGTATCTATTATTCCAGAGTATCAAGGAAAAAAATTGGCAAAACCATTAGTATCGTATGTTTTACATAAGATTGCTGAATATTCAAACGTATGTTATCTTGATTCACAAACAACAAGTTGGAGAGCAATCAATATGTATGCTGATTTTAACTTTGTTCCATCGAGATTGAAGCCTGATAATTTTGAAGATGCCTGGCAATTATTGAGTAAATTATGTAATCGAAATTTTCTAAACGATATCGATCAAACTGATTGATAAAAAATACAAAATTTCTTTTCCTAGTCTCATTATTCAGACGTCATTTTTCTTGAAATCAAAAACTGTTTTTAGTTATATTTGATTAAGATTGTTAAGTATAATAATAAACGTTAATCATATCGATAGAGCACTTTAAGTTTGAGAAAATACGTCATTCTTAATCTTTTTTTTTCTTTTCTCCGCGTATCGCTTTATAAAATACGATTGTGCTACAGTGTGCAGGTGTAGGTAAGGATAAGAATGTATTTATTTTTGTGTGAACATAGCAATAAAAGAATCATATGAAGAAAAATGAATGGATAAAATTAATCAAAGTGGTTGTTACAAATATGAACTGATATGAAGTTATTCTTAATTTAAGAATTACGTGGGTGTGGGTGTGGGTGAGGGTGAGGGGTGAGGGGTGAGGTGTGGGTGTATATTATCTCTTTGTACACACCCACACCCACACTCACACCCACACACCCTCACATTGACGTCTTTGCTTTCTCATTTACCACTATTTTACCTGTGTAATGACTCTATGTTGTTTTCTTTTATCATGTTGGAAAAAACCTGCTGATTACAACCAAAAAGTGCGCCTTTCTTCGTTTTCTTATCAGAGATCTGCTATGCAAATGAAGACCACTATTCAAGTATAAGGCACGTAAAGACATCAGCTTTTCGCGTAAATAGAACAGAGGCATCAGCATCAATCGATCTCTGTTAAGGATTTAAGTGAGAATATAGAAAAAATGACTCCTCAACTGTATCCACACTCAACTATGCTTACATAAAATCGAAATAAGTGGACTCAATAAGCTAAGGTACTGTGATTCAAACTATCATAGCAGGAATTTTAGCTGGTTACTTCTTGTTTGTATTGGGATTGTTAAAATATGAACAAGTCAATGTAAGATACATTTAGGAACGAGCAGCTTCAGTGAAATTACAGAAAAACTGCCAGTTATTCGTCGTCACTGACGAGGGAACCTCACCAACTGATACATTCCGTTTGTGCTCATATTAGGCCCCCAAGTAGGTCTTAGTGAGACTAGAAAAAACCTAAAAGGGTTCATCCCCTTAGGCCTTTTAAGCCGTGTTATAGCCTTTTTACTGAATTTTTGACTATTTTCTCGATATTGAGCAAAAATTCAAACAATGGAGTTTTGAGCTGAAATTTTGTCCATAAACAGGTCTAATTATCTCTAGAATATCCTGAAAATTTTACCAGAAAAAACTGTTCCTGTGTTGAGATAGTGGATATTCAAGTAAATTGACTTTTTGCTCCTTGTCTGCGACAAACGGTGATTTTTTAAAAATTCCATATCTCGACACAGGAACAGTTTTTCCAGGTAAAATTTTCATGATATTCTAGAGATAATTAGACCTGTTTATGGACAAAATTTCAGCTCAAAACTCCATTGTTTGAATTTTTGCTCAATATCGAGAAAATAGTCAAAAATTCAGTAAAAAGGCTGTAACACGGCTTAAAAGGCCTAAGGGGATGAACCCTTTTAGGTTTTTTCTAGTCTCACTAAGACCTACTTGGGAGCCTAATATGAGCACAAACGGAGTATCAGTTGGTGAGGTTCCCTCGTGAGTTCACTGTAACATTGACCACACTAGTACAGTGCATATTGAAGCTTTGAAGGCATGAGAACACTAGTATCTATCGATACGGATATGTCTAAGACAGTGATTTATCTAGAGGGAGTGCAGGGATGGCGGCGCCCTCCCGGAGAACGATTTTGCCTTCTCGAAAATTGCAATTTTCGTGCTTATACTATGTATATCCCCTCCAGAAGTTAGGTTTTACCTTTCGAGAAATCACTATCGCACTCTCGAAAAGAAAAACCTAGATAAAACACTGGTCTGAGACATTAGTAAAAACTAGTATTTCAGTGCTTCAGTACACATTGTGCCAATGAAGTCAGTGTCGTAGTGAAATCGGTGTGGTCACTTTAGTGATCAGTAAAGTAAAACTGCTGATTCCTAGATATGACATTCATATTTGAAAGAATGTTGTCTACAATAACATTCTTTCTGATTTTTCTCTATTTGATATTACATGCGCTATCACGTATATATTCATTCGCATTTTTATTCATGGAGTCAGTTATTCATTCTAATTTTTTTATTCTCGAATAAACATCATTTTTGGATCGTAGAATCTCTCATATTTTCATCAAAAGGATTCATAATATATATTTCAGAGCTCACAATAATACTCAACCTTCACTGCTTCAACACGATTTTAAGATCATGACAGAAGGATATCGCATGCGGAATAGAGAAGAACAAACATATGATCAATCATCTAACAGGATAGACGTTGTAGATGAACATTTTCAACAGAATGAATTTCAAGGTATCCACGGTCGTGATGATGTTACACTGGAATCTACTACTTTACGCTCTCCAGTTCAAGAGAAATCGATTATTTATGAATTAGAACAAAAGCTGGTTAATGAAATGGCGAAGTTAAAGATTGTCGACATGAATGAGTTATCAAAAAAAATTGAACAAACTCAAGAACGTATTAAAGACCAGCGAGAAGTTAACAAAGAAGAAGATACTGAAAACGAAATACAGGTTCTGGCACAGTTGAAAGTTTTAACACTTTTAGATGACACCGTAACGAAGTTGAAGTCCAGTCCATCGGTTGAGGACGGCACTAGTGTGACGAAACTTTGGCAATTCGAACAAGAGTTAAATGACGGGCTAAAGAAGTTAAAGACTGATGACGCGAATCAGTTACCAGAAAAAATACAACTAATTCAAGAATGTATCAAAGACTGTAGAGAAGAAGAGTCTGAGAAGGAGATGGCAGTTCTGAAAAAGCTGAAGCATTTGACGCTTTTAGATGGCACGATTCGGGAACTCAAATCCGCTCGATCTGTTGAAGACAGCAGTAATGTGATGAATCTTTCTTACGTCAAACAAGAGATGATCAATGAACTGACCAAGTTACAGGTTGATGACGTGAATAAGTTACCAGAAAAAATACAACAAACGCAAGAACGCATCAAAAACCATCCGAAGGATGCTGAAAAGCAAATGGGAATTTTGGCGCAGTTGAAATTTTTGACGGTCTTAGACAGTACGATCACAAAATCGAAATTCACTCGATCGGTTGAAAGTAGCAATAGTGTCATAAAACCTTATCAATCCGGACAGGACTCGGTAAGTGAATTAACAAAATTCAAGATTCATGACATAGATGAGTTAACAGAAAAATATTCTACGACCTTCAGAACGTATGGAGGGCTATCGAGAAGATGACTGCAAAGGGAATGCCGATTTTGACACAATTGAGTCATTTGGGATTCTTCAATAATAAAACTACAAAATTGAAATCTATTCGATTAGTCACAGACAATAGTAAAACTGAGAAAATATACTCATCCGCCGACCTCAATCCATTACCAATATTATCAGAGGAGAAGAAAAATTCGTACTTTTATATACTTCCTGAATACTCAGCCACCTCTCCCTTGAATAGAGAAAAATTAATTTTAAGTCTAATCTCATGAAATTATACTTAGTGATTCAAACTCAACCGATTTTGCTGTCGTCAGATATGATTCAACTAGGAATGAGTATACAACCGGTATCACTTGAGAAAACAAATAACGATAATAGCGATTGTTTAGTACGAGATAGATATGCAGATGATGCACAAACCAAAGAAAGATATAATAATCTTATGCTTCTAACTTAAGAAAAATAGGAAAGCTTCCAGATTAACCCTCCGGAGGTGTTCTCATTTTGTCACACGAACGATGTATGCGGGTCCACTTGGACCCACACGTAAATACATAAGGAAAACATGAAAATTCATCTGTATTGTACTATATAAGATAGATCAAGGTCTATATCATGATCTCTTTTCAGTCACTGATGCATTGATACGCTTGTAGTATACGTAACATGCTGATTTTTCAAGAAAAAAAAAGAATTACGCTTGTCGTGAGTAAAAGTTAAGAGGATGGTGAAAATATTTCGATAGATAAATAAGGATAGAGAAACACATTATTCCTTACTGACAGCAACAAACTAATCAATCTTCAATAGATAGACCTTCGAAACAATAGAGGGCATACGTAATACGAATTAAAATCATCTATATAACACGAATGTTGTCAGGGGGTCCAAACGGACCTACACTCTAGTTTTTGACTGCTGATAGTTTTATAAAAAGTTTCATATGGTTCTTATATATCATTAGAAGACTAACGATTAGCGAAAAGATCGCTTCGAATTACATAGATTTTAAAGTAGAAAATAACCAAAAAACACTACTGCGGGCCTCTTGGGCCCACAAACACCGCCGGAGGGTTAAAAACGAGTGCGAGCCTCTATTGTTGACGTACCCGTGTATTTCAGCCGAAGAGACTAGTTTTTCGCAGAATAATAAGCAAGAAAGTGCTAAACTACTTGATAAAAATGCTAATAAGACGAAGTTGAGCATTATTGAACGTGAAAACAGCGAACAATAGTATTATTTCACTAGTAAGTTCGATGGCTCGACAGTGAGTAACATGCTGTTGTATATCACAGTATCTAAAGAAGTAAATAATGTTTGCGTAAAACTAATCAGACTTTGTAGAATGATACAGGTGAACACAGAACTTTTCTTCTGTAGGGAATTGGTGAAAAATTCAAAATATTGATGACTACGAAAGAAGAAATTTATTGACAAGATTTACAAATGTGTTTTCAACATGTGTTATCTTTGAAAACACATCATATTTTTCGATGTATTAATGGAAACGAGGAAATAGATCGGCTATATAAACGGTTTTCAAACTATCATCGTGAACTAAGTTTGCGATTAGAATAGCATAAAATTGCTGAAAGAATTAGAGAACTACGTGATCAGTTACATATTGCGAAAGCATTAAGTTAATCATACCGTGCGCACAGGTACTGGTTTTAGAACTTTATATAAGCACTATTATTTGAAAATAAATAGAGGATACAGAGCCGCTCATGTAGCGCTGTTAGAGTACATATCTGGGAGAGACTATGCTCGTGTCGACATATTATTATTTAATATTGATCACAAGTCTTTGTATCAAAGATTTCACACCTGATAAAGTACGGTTTAAAGAACTGTAATGAAATACTTCAGATGCAATGAACAAAAATACTAATTTATTCTAATAACAAATCCAACTAATAATTCAATATCAATATAATTCAAACCAAACGTACACTCATCTGTCCGTAGAATATCAATCTTCCATGAGTCTCCATCCCTTGAGTAGGCTTGATTCAATTCCATCTTCTCATTTCATGAAATTTTCTTCTGCTCGCTAGAGAAGTGATATTTCAAGACAGTGAGAGATAGAGGAACACTAGAAGAAAGAATAAGGTGCAGATAGAGCTTATATTGCGAAAAAGAGAATGGAAACTATCATTCGAAAAAAAACAGTTGCTATCTCCTGAAAACTGTTTAAGCTCTGTTACATTAGACCAATGTGCTTATTTGTATAAGACTTTCTTGGATGAATGACCGAGAAGATAATAGAAATCAGTTAACCATCATGAGTGAAATATAGGCAAAATTCCAATTACTGTTAGTTAACAAGTAATTATAAATATGCTGGGAAAACTATTTTAATGGGAACTTGAAGAATTTGACACTAATATTACTAAGGCATTACCCAGTATTGATTTAAAAGAACCTAAATCTATTAAAGAGTGTATGAAGTCGAATAGTTTTGTGGAGATCGAACGAAGAGTGAGAAAACTTAATCATGTAAGACGCAGAAAAAAAAAAGCATGCATATGACCGTCTACAATCATGTCATCAAATATATCATTGATAAGTAGTTATGAAGGAATGAACAATAAACAACAAAACCACAGGGATATTTATACTGCACAATCGAGAGAGTGAATGAGAATGAACCTCAAAGCGAAATAGAGAAAGGTATCCATCTAGTCTGAAAGGGAGAAAGTAAGACATAACATCGTATGACGGTTATGACCTCATATAACAATGGTAAAGAAAAGATGTAGCTAGAAAGAGGAAAAGAAGTCCTACTGAAGGATAGATGATAACAATACAAATTGTACTTCTGTACTTATTCATATTTTTTCGTATCTTTTTGAAAGTCAACACTTCCGCAACGATATCCCACAAGTTGTGGCTATGAAGTTGAATCAAATGATCAGTCTACTACAACTGAAGGTAACAAACGTTCCTGCTGGAGTAATGTTTATGCACAACCATTCAAACGATTTCGTGAAACAACACTAAAGCCGATTGTGCCAGAATTTTGCCTTGCCCTACGTGAAGTGAAGCCCGTCCGTCGAAAAGAACTACGAAAAGAAATCCAACGAAAATGTCGACAATTCTGTGAATGGATTCCTGAAGGATTTCCGGGAACTCATTCTGTACACATGCATCGCGAAAATTATGAGAAGATTGTGCAATCACCCTATTTAGCCACTTGGAAACCGTCTGGTAAACGATACATGATGTTAATTGAAGACAGAAGTAAAGTGTACATGCTCGACATGGGTTGTGCTTTGTTCAGCGTTGATAACATTCAATTTCCGTACGATGCGGAGTACACACGTCATCTCAAGAACACATTGGTCGATGGTGAAGTTGTAATTAATAAAGTCGATGGATCTCAGAAGGCTAGCTTTTTTATTAACGATATCATCACTTATAATGGGATAGATGTGCGTATGAAACCATTTGTGCACCGTTTGAAGCTCATTTCTCAATCGATCGTCAACATACGGAACGAAGCTATTACAAAAGGCTTGATTGGAAAGGGAACTCAACCGTTTTCGATAAGAAATAAAGACTTTTTTGGTTTGTCAGAAATAAACAAATTGTTTAACTGCAAATATCTAGAAAGTCAGGCTTCGTAGTCCTCCTATATTTCCTATATTTCCTATATATTTAA
>CAJNOI010000109.1:203446-270611 GCA_905250115.1 Adineta steineri
ATCCAAATTGATCTACATTAAATACAATCCAATCGGTATTCGATACAATATTAGAAAGAATACGGGTTTGATTCGGAGCAAGCCAATCGAATGATGACACACCCGCCGAAGTTATATAATTGAAAGGAATATACCATTGAAATGGAAAGGATGTAAATGGATTCACATAGATTGATGTTTGATTTGATGTGTAAGGATCGAGTAGATAGCGTTTCTGTGAAAGTGAAATTGAACCATCGACTTGATTACGTGTCACTGTGAGCAGAGGATACCCTTCTTGAAGGGTCCAAGTGTCCATAATCGTTTTAACAGTGTTACCAGCAAGTGCCAATGGATTGGTGGCATTAGTTAGAAAGGCCCACAATTGATCTTGTACAGCGTTACCATATTGAAAATGATTTAAATAATTGCTGATACCATGAAAGAAGGTTGGTTCACTGAGAACAATGTAGATCATTCGTAAAATCGACGCACCTTTATCATCTAAAGTATATCGAAAATAATACTGTCATAATAGAACAAAATAGAGAAATAGATAAACGAAGTTTACATGAAATGGCATCGAATATAGAATTAATCTCGTCTGGATGATTGACTTCGACACTAATTGGATGACTCGAAAAGAGACTATCCATGGCCAGAGCATTATGAACAGTGGCTAGAAGATAAAAGAGAATGAATATATGGTATATTCTTAGTATCCTTTGGAAAGAATTGATGAAATACTTGCTTACCAGTTACAAATGTATCGAAAGAATGAAATTCTGGATTCGTATAATTAAGACCAAGTACTTCGACCCACGAAGCAAAACCTTCGTTTAACCTTTGTAGAAATAGTCAGAGAAGAAAAACGTTATGTCAAATAATTGAGTCTTTCATTTACCAGAGATCATTCCACCATTGAGGAGAAACAAAATCACCGAACCATTGATGAGCTAACTCATGTGTTACAACATCGCCTACTCGCCGTTTATCAGCCAGACTACCAGTTACATTATTGTAGAGGAGAGCTGTCTCACGATATGTGATAAGACCCCAATTTTCCATGCCACCTATTCGTAAAAGAAGAAGTATGAACAATAGATTATTTAGTATAAAATCAAATAGTTACCGATAGCAAAATCTGGTAAAGCAAAGTGATCACATTTACTCAGTGGATATGAGATATTGTAGGATTCTTCATAGTAAGGTAATACTTTTCTGCTCACTTCAAGAGCAAAATCGCCTTCACCATTAAGAATTGCTTCAGGTCGTCCACATACATTGATTGTAATATTTGTTGATGTCACATCTGGAACACATTCAAAATCAGTTACAACAAATGCAACAAGATATGTTGACATAAGTGGTGTTTCTTCGAAACGAGACAGCAAACGACCATCAGCTTGTATTATAGGTTGATCTCCGTCGAGCATAGCACCATTCGATCGAACAACAGTAAAACTAGGATCATGAGTAATCGAAATATTAAATTTAGCTTTAAATGCTGGTTCATCAAAACATGGGAAAACTGTTCGAGCTAAGGTTGGCTAAAAGATACACGAAAATAAATTAAAGATAGAGAGAAAGAAAAAGAGAATGATTTTTGTTGTTATTTAATACCTGCATATGAGTGCCTGCAATATTATGTATAATAATATCACCTGTACTTGTATTTTTTACATTATATTGACTTAAATAGAATCCGGCCATATCTCTGCTCAATTTCGTTGTATATTGTGCGTCGAATAAATACTCTTCATTCCTTACACATCGTTCTTTCAATCGACATAAGAGTATTTCTGATTGTGATATCCATGTCCAATCAATAATTAAATTGTTCGATGTATCACGTCGTTTTAATGTCACAGAAGACATTTGTAATTGTTTCATATGAATTCGAAATTCATTAGTCATTTGATTACAACGGACAATAATACGCGTATGACCCACAAGTGATGTGTCTGGTTCAGCATTATTTGGATAAATCGTACGAAGACGTACATCAAAATGAAGATCATATTGAGATGGAATCCAATCGGATGAAAGACGAATTGCCATTGTTCGATTCATAAACCATTCAGCTAAATTTGGTTTTGCTTTTTCAATCCATTGAATATTGTAACGAATACGTTCGATTACTGCTTGAAATGCAACAATATTCTATATAAATCAATAGATATTTCTACATATGAAATAAAATGAATCGTTAACTCACTGAAGCAGGTGTCTGTTCAACAAATCGTTCAAATTCGCCTAATTGTTGTTCGGTATTGAATCGTGCTGTAACATCTTTGATAAGATCAACAAAACTGAGTGATCCACCAAACTGTTGAAATAATTGTTGCCATCGAGAACGTATAAATTCCCAGCATTCAGTTTCTGCAATAAAATTTCGACAGACTGATCGCATGCCAGAGAGAGCATCTTGTGTTCGAATAATATTCAATTGAGGATTGACATGAATCTCGAGTAAATATCGAATTAATTGAATATCACGTGTACATGACAATGCCGATTGTATTCTAGCTTTTTCTTGTGGATCATTTGATTCTTGATATTGACGAAGAAGAAATTGAAATTCAGCTCGACCACCTAAACGCACAGTGGTACAATAGGCAACAGAACGATGATTGGCTTCAATGGAATTATTCGATGGTTGATTGAACCATTGTTCAAAAAGTGATTGACTATGTTGAACACAATCATCTAAATTCTGACGACATGCTGTCGATAATATTAAATCTCGATGAAGTGTATCAAGCCATTTATCAGTAATATTCGATAATTGTTGTTGCCAACCGAGTTGAGTATAGACGGGAAAGATAAGATCGATCACATACGATTGAAATTGTTCGTACAAAATAAAATCCGAGCTTTTCAAAGCAATCATCTGTTCGATATAGGTAAGACCTGCAATTATACGTTCCCAAACGATATATTCAGTTTCGGAACGAGCATAATCGAGTAGATCGAATACGAGTGATGTTTGTAGAATATCTGTCAAGAACAAAAAAGCATATGATAATTATTTGTTCACTTGTGCTCTATTTAAATTCTTACTTGCTCGAGCTAAATTGAATGCATCATCGACAAGACCTGCTCGTTCAGTAACGGTCAGTTTCGTATGATCAGTTTTTAATTGTTCAATGATCATCTTCCAATTTCGTGTATCATAATTTGTACGAAAAAATCCCAATAAATTTGGATTAGCTAAAAGCCATTCATTTGATTGTACGTTTATATCCATTGTTATATCCACTTGTGATTGATTGAACCATGTGATGCTTGACATTAATGTTGGTGAAGATTTGAATTTAAGTGGAATGTACCAGAGATATTTATGTGGCGATTGAGGTGGTTGTGCTGTTGAATCGAACAAGAACTGATGTTGAATTGCTTTTACACTACCAGTTACATAATCACGTATGATTTGAACGTATGGATAACCCATTTGATTTGTCCATGTACTCATAATCATGTCAAGATTTGTGTTACTTGGTAGATGTATACTATCGATAGACATTTGTTCACCTAATGCTTGCCAAAGATCGCTTTGTTTTGCAGTCGAATATAAATAACGTTCAAGATATCGTGTTACACCTTTGTTAAAAGTCGTATTAGACATAAAATTACTCATCATTCGAAGTAATGAAGAACCTTTGGAATAAGTAATTGTATCAAAAATACTTGTTAATTGATTATTATTTGTCAATTTCATGTTAACCGGATGCGAAAAAGATACAGCATCATCTTGCATGACAGCAAGCCAATTTTGAAAAATAAATTGTTCATATAAATCCCATTCTGGATGAACTTTATCTGTGCCAACGATTTCCATCCATCTCGCAAAACCTTCGTTAAGCCATAAATCATCCCACCAGGCAGGTGAAACAAGATTACCAAACCATTGATGAGCAAGCTAGATGACAAAAAAATAATAGAAAAGGCAAGATCATACAAATGGTTCTTTCTTTATCACCTCATGAGCAATAACTCTTGCTACACTTTGCTTATTCGACGATGAGGATGTGCGATTGTTATAGAAAAGTCGTGTTTCACGATAAAGGATACATCCAAAGTTTTCCATAGCACCTAAAAAAATAGAATGATGATTAGTAGATTTCACGTAAGTCTTTACCGGCATCAAAATCAGGCACAGCTATATGATCACATTTAGATAATGGATAATTAATTTGATATTGTTCTTCGAAATCACGAATATTCTCCGTTGCTATTTCCAATGCATAGTTCAAATCATCTTTTTTCTCTGATTGAGCACATACACTTGTTGTAATATTTCCAAATCTTCCTGTATTATTTCGTGTTAAACAATCGAAATCAGCGACAACTAATGCTAATAAATATGAGCTCATTGGTACGGTTTTTTGAAATTGTGTCAATTGCCAACTATTTGGTTGGGGTGTACTGCTCTCAATAGGCATGTTGCTCCATACTCGATACTGTTGTTCATGTTCAACTGTTATCGTATACGTTGCTTTAAGAGCAGGCTCATCAAAACATGGTAAAGCTCGTCGCGCTGCAATTGGTTCCATTTGCGAAGCCACTAAATATCGTCGAACTTTATCTGATGATCGTATATATGAACTGAGATAGAAACCATCCGTATCATTTCTTAGTTCACCTATATAATTCAATGTTAGAATTGGTTGTTCATTCACTTGTAATGATCGATTGAGTATAATGGTGAAAAAATCCGAATCTGGATTGAATGTTGTTGATACTACTGTCAAGCCACCGGTTATTACAATAGGTTCTTGTATCGTAATGAAACGTTTATGTAAAATGATACGATCAGTGATACGAATGACATTGATTTGAATACGAACTTGCCCATTAAAGTTGGAAAATCGAAGATTATCATTGGTAATATTCAAGTAAGGTTTAACATAGAGATCATAGTGGATCGGAACAACATCCGAAGGCAAACGATGGTTAACAATGGATGATTCATTGTTTGAACGAAAGAATGCAATGATTGAATTGAGATTGACTGTTATCCATTCTATGTTTGCATTGATTTGGTCAGTAGACAATTGAAATTGATGAGAAGCAGTGCCTGAAAGAATAGTAAAATGCACGTTAAGAGAATGAATTCAATTATTTACCTTTATCAATAATTGAATCAGCAAATGCTTTGAATTCTTCTTGTTGTCGAACAGTAACAAATCGACTTGATACAGCTTCGATAATTTGACCTAGATTATTATCTGATTTTCCAGATTTCTCAAAAAGTATTGCCCAATTATTACGAATCCAATTCCAGGCAGGTTGATTTGCTCGAGGCGAACGAGCAACATTTGCTATTGACCATGGTAAATCTTGATCACGAATAATGGAATCATTTATTAAATGTTGATCGAGAAACCAAATAATCAATGATGAATCTTGTGTACATGCGAGACCTTGAAGTAAATTTAATGTTTCACTAGCAACTGTTTCTGTTTGAAGACGAGTCCATAAGAAATTAAATTCAGATTGTGTACCTTCACGAACAACTGTACAATAGACGACTGAACGTAGATCAGCTGGAATTTGATTAAGAGTAGGATTCAAATACCAACGACGGTAGATATTGCGTGCTGCTTCAACACATTCTCGATGACCATATTGACAAACAGTCGATACAATATTCGGTTGTAACAGAGCTCGAAGCCATTCAGTTGAATGGTCAATTGTCGTCCATCCGAAAGTATTGTAAATAGGAAGAATAAGTTCAAGAAAATACTTTTGAACATCAACAAGAATATTACGATCAGCAAGTAATTGTTCTTGTTGATCCATTGCTTTCAATGCTGCTATCCACGGTACAAAGTCTGTCTCACTCTTCAGATATCGAATGAGTTCATAGGCATCCGTTATATTCATAAGACCTGCACGTGATAGAGCAAACGTATCATCGATAAGAGCACCTCGAGTAATAGTTGGAATACGTTTATGATTTGTTTGAAGTTGAGTAATAATGAGATGGAAATTGTATGTGTCATACTTTGTTCGATAGATACTGAGATAATCAGGATTGGCCAAGATCCAATCTGAATCTGAAGTAATGATATTGATCGTGGCTGATGTATCATTGAGCCATATAATTTCACTTCCAGACAATTCCTATAGATAATAGAGAGTAAAGACATTGAACGGTAGGGTGATTGATTTCTTTACCTTAGTATATGTTTGATTGAAGTATTTAAAAGGAATCCACCATTTGTCTTGTTTGGATGTTGTTGAAAAAAGACTGAAAGGTCGTTGACTAATTATCATACGAGGTGTGTCAGTATTGTAAACTCGATTGACTTCAACAATTGGATAACCTGCTTGTCGTGTCCATCCTTCCATGATTTGTTCGACGTTAATTGTATTATTGGCAGCATCGCTCATATATTTCCATAACTGCTGCTGTGTTGCCGAGCCATAACTCAATGCTTTCAAATACGTTCGAATACCATGTTGAAATGTTTCAGCACCCAAAAACATTGACATCATACGGATGACTGTTGCGCCTTTCTCATAAGTAATCGAATCGTACAATTGAAAAATATCCGCTGGATTCGTTGATTGAATACTGATTGGTCGTGATGTTGGTAACGAATCAGCTTCGATAAATTCAAAGATCTTGTTGACAATAAATTGTTCTTCTTGCATCCATAAAGGTTCGACAGAATCGGCGGCTAATGTTTCCATGTAAGTAGCAAATCCCTCTTTTAACCATCTATATATTATTGAAGATTAGATGATAAATAATTTTAGGAAAAAATACTGTGAGAACTTACAGCTCATTCCACCAAGCCGGTGAAACCAAATTGCCAAACCATTGATGAGCTATTTCATGGGCTATTAATAAGGTGATATCTTGTTTTCTTGAAGTTGATACGATTTTCTCATCGAAGAATAGGCCCACTTCAGTGTAGATCAACAAACCTAAAACGAGAAGAATTTAATCATGAATTGAAGTTTATTTCATTCAAAGAAATTTTATGTTTACCATAATTTTCCATAGCACCTCCGCCAAAATCAGGAACAGCGAAATGTTCAATTTTAGGCAATGGATAATCTATATCAAAGTATGTATTGAAAAACTCCAATACTTTGTAGGCTACTTCATCGGCATAAGCTAATTGCGAAAGAATATCGACACGTCCACAAATTCTCGATGTGATATTCTTAGAATTACTAATAAGATTTGGTCGACATGCAAAATCAGATTTGGGTGCCATTATAAATGCCAGTAGAAATGTGGACATATTCAATGTTGGGGTAAAATGTGTAACTATTCGTCCATCACTAAGTGTTTCAGTTCTATCAATTTCTCCATTAGACCATACAGCATACGAAGAATCATGTATGATATTGATTATAAAAATAGCTTTACGCGCAGGCTCATCAACACATGGAAAAACACCTCGAGCATAGGTTGGTTCCATCTGAGATGCCATGAAGATACCATCTTGTCCATTAATATCAACATAATCACTTATATATAGACCATTTAAATCACGAATAATATCACCTTCATAATCTATGTGAATTGTATAGGTGGTTCCTGGAATAAAATCCGACGAAAATTTGATTATCATAAATTCATTATAATCATCGTAGGACCATGAATGAAACGTGGGTGTCGAGTTGGAAGGTGAATTGATAATGCTTATAGTTGAATTGTTAATAGACAAGTCTGCCATGTGTAGTACCATTTCACTGGTAGCTGCAACGCAGACAAATGTGTACAGAAGATTTCCTATAATGAAAGAGACGTTTAAAAAAATATTCGTTAGAAATATTGTAAACTTCAAATATTATCTCAATATGGACTATTCAAAATTTTTGTTTTTATCGAATTAAATATATTCTATAGATTGTCTGTTTCTAAGGATAAAACTAAACGAATATTATCACAATGATCGTGATACGCTCCAAAAAAATTCAAACAATTTTTAAGAAATTATAGGTGTATTGCTTCCTCTAGATCACAATCCTAATTCCACGACTAGTGTTTTAATATAAGGTTATATTGAACGTCGTAATACAGACATTATTTCTATCGAAAGTGTGTTTACCTGTGAATGATTCATCTATAAGATCAGGCGTAATAGTTAAGTGATAAAATAGCTGTTGTAAATTGGTAGGAATGCGTTGAACAGGTGGTAAAGAAGAAATTGTCGTTGTTGTAGGTAAACTAGTAGTGGTAGTAGTTGATACTATCGTTAATCCAGTTTCAACCTCATTTTTACTCTTTTGATTAACACCAAAATAGATAGTTAATACGAGTAAAACAATAAATATAGCAGCAGACAATAATACCACAGGCCAAAACAGTTTCTTTGACACACTATAAGTACTTTTCCGAGTCGTTTCTACATCAGACTCGTCAATACTGAAACTTTGCATCTATATTTTGGTAAATATGTAATATATGATAAGGAAATTTTAATTAATTACAGTTAGTAGAAAACAAAGATCTCAGGTGTACGCCTGTTGGAAGGTCCTATTAGATATACTAGAAATTTCATATTGAGCAGAAAAGGAATCCTATTGATATATATAATATATTTGTTCGTCTCATTCAAGTTGAAAATAGTAAGAAAGAAAAAAAAAGAAAAATTAATTATTTCTAGCGACTGCTCAAAAAATAGTATCAATCAGAAGATGTTGAAGTCTGTATTGGAATAATTTAACAAGTAGTATCTAAGATGAATGTCTATCATAAACGTTTTAAAAATAAGAAAGATTACTGAAAGAAATTCTGTAGTGTCTAAGATAAATATAATTACAATAAAAGTGTTGTACTGTATCTCTCGCTTTAACGACAACTTATTTCTGTATACGTGCAAGAAGTAAATATCATCACATACATGTTTTTTGCCTCTCTCTCTCTCCACCTATTTGCTCTTAAGATACCGTTAATATTCGTTCTACTCTGTTTTAACGATTATTCAATAAAAAATGGTTGCTTTAAGTCGATTGCCCTTCTATAAATCTTCGATATACATATATATATATGCTTCATCATTGTAATGACGCACATGGTGATGATATTCAAGTGAAATAGACATAAAAGTGATAAGATATTTACGAGTCAACAGTGCTTAATGCACTTTTTTATGATATCATATTTAACAGTTTCTGTCAAGATAATCGAAATATTTATGAAGTCAAGCAAGAGATGGAGATGACGATGCAATGATTAGAGCAAAAAAGAAGAATACTATCGTCATTCTTATAATATATGGTGCAAACATAATATAAAAAAAGATGAAGTTGTATTAGACAACATTTTCAGCTTGAAAATAAAACATTACTCATAGTTTGCAACAATCTATATTATTGTTATTATTATCTTCTTCCTTCGTAGATACAACTAAATATATTTTTATCTTTACATCTCATATTTTTCTCGGATATTTTACGTTACGAGTTTAATCATACGAATAAAATATCTATATCTATGTACTCTGAGTTATAAATAGGGTCTATCTTATCTAGAAATCATCGAAATGTTGAAAATAAAATTTTTTATGACGTAGTATATTTCGTCAAAAGATAATAATATTGTAGAATACGCTGGATTCTATTTTGTTCTCTAAATACACGGTGAATATGTATTCGATTTTGCCTTCTATTTGGTCTATTTTGTCGAAAAATACGTGGTATTGATTTTTTAACTCCTTTCTCAATGAAACTTCTTGCATTATCATATTTAACATATAAATTTAATAAACCACAATTATCAAGTTTTTGCAAATCGTTAATTGATAATTTTGTTAATTTATTTAGCTGAATAATAATTGTATTTCGTTTATAATCGACTTCGAAATAAATAATGGTTGTTTCAGATATGTATATTCACATGCATATGAAGAAAAAATGAACGTTTTTTTTCATTCGAGATGATGATAAAACATAATATACTCGATCGATTAAAAATGAAGTCTCTAGCTGATTATATTCTTGAGTTATTCAAAATTCATAGAATAGATAACATTGATTTTAACTTTTTTTCACGTTAATATTCGAACAAATAAGTATAAAAAAAAATAAAAATTCTATCCTAAAAAAGAAGAAAAAAAGGCGAGTAACCATAAAAAATAAAATATCTTAGGGTTTAACGTCGAATAGATATATAAAAATAAATACAATGCACTAACAAAAAAAATGTTTTTCTTATTATATTATCAATTGAAATATTACTTTTTAGGAAGTAATATTTCTTCAACATCTACATCTTGTTCTTTTATATTTTGATTATTATCGGAAAAAAGATGAAGTGTATGTGACATTTGTTTTGTTGGTGATGATGATGATGCTAACTTGTCATAATATGATAAATCATACAGTGATTCATCATTTGTATGTACAAGACATGATACACATTCAACAGCATTTCTGCGTTGTGCAGTACTACTATCATCAGATGAATTTGTATTTGATATTATCTGTGATTGTGTAAAAACCCTTGATCGATCAGTTTTATCCATTTCAATAGCTTCTCTACGTTTTAAGAATTTTTCACGTTGTTGTTGTTCTTTATAATAATCACTAAAATTATTAACTATAATTGGTATTGGTAATGCAATAACAAGTACACCACAAATACCACAAACTGAACCAATTAATTTACCCGATACAGATTTTGGATACATATCACCATAGCCAACTGTTGTCATCGTCTTGTTTTTTTGTTAAAAAAGAAAACAAAAAGAAAGTTTTTCATACAAATTAAAATATAAAATACGATCTAGTTATCTAAATCTATCTATTTCAGAATACATTACTATTGATACATATTACTCGAAGTGTCTGTCAACGATAATTATTTTCTCCTATACACTTCGATATTATCTTTTAGATTATATTTGATAAAAATTCTTCAACTTACAACAATAGCCCACCAAAAAGCATGTGGAATTGATCGAAATTGAAGTGCATTTCCATCTTTTTCAGCGTAATAAGCTAAACTTGAAAATAATAATATCGATATACCAAGAAACATTAAAAGCATAAATAATTCTTTTGAACTTCGTTTTAATGTATAACCTAATGATTGAAGATCAGTTGAATAACGTGCTAATTTAAGTATACGTACTATACGTAATACACGAAATACTTGTACAGTTTTTCTAACACTTTGTAAATCTTTTATATTATCCATATATATTGTTTCAAGTGTAATTGAAATATAAAATGGTACAATAGCAATAAGATCAATTATATTTAAAAGACTTTTCAAAAATTTACATCGATTTGGTGTTGTAAATATACGAATAATATATTCAATTGTAAACCATGATATACATATTAATTCAATAAGAAATAAAAATAATGGTTCATTACATTCATCAGGAATTTTATCTTGTTGAGAAATTCGATGATTTGAAGATGTTTGTTCTTCATTCATTTCAATATTAGTCATATTTGGTGTACAACCAATACCTTAATAGAAAAATATTATTTTGAAATAAAAATGTTATTTTAAATATACCTTCGATTGTACCTATAATTAATGTAAGGGTCGAGAGTAAAATAAAAGCAATACTGATAAAGACAATAATCTAAATTTTATGAAGAAATTATTCTTTGAAAAACAAAACAAGACAAAAAGCATACACGTGCGGCTATTGATGTTTGAGGATGTTCAACAAGATCCCATATTTTTCGTTTAATATTTGAACAATAACCTTGACCATATGTATCATGTTTTTCAACTTGAGTTAATTCACTTTCTTTTTTTATTTCGTCTAAAACATATTCTTTTTTTTGATAATATTTATTCAAACAACATAATTCTAAATAACATTCTTCAATACCCCAATAAATTAAATCATCATGAAATGATATCACACATATATCATCAACTAAATGAAGTTTTCCTGTACGATAAAAATTAATTATTGATGTAAATGAACGTGATGAACGATCGAAAAAAAATTCACCATTTGATAAATCATAATCATCACATAAGCGTAGAAGTTCATCATGTGAAATTGGACATGATAATAATATTGTTGATTGACGTAATTCTGCTAAACGACCTAGACGAGTATATGGTAGACGAGCAAGTGTACGCCACATTACTACAAATTTGAATTAGTTATTATGCAAAGAAAAAGAGAATTCAAATTACCTTCATGTTTAATACCACCGACATTTAAAATTATTCTATTATTGCCAGTATGAGATGAATCGTTACTTGTAGAACATTCAGTTGATATACAATGTAAAGGTAGATTATCGTTTGATGTATTGACTACAGAAGATAGCATAGGCTTATTTTCTTGTATTTCAATAGCTTCGGATTCATTATCATCGACCGGAATATTTGTTATGACTTGTTTGCGAATAGTACTATGTTGTGTATATTTAGGTGATGTTGATTCGAACAGATGTGATTTATCATCTGTATTTGACTGTATTGTAGAAGTATTTAACATGAGAGCATCTTAAATAGATATTATTATAGTATACAAGGAAAAAGAAAAATGGTTTCTTTTTTATTATTTTAAAAAATATCGAGAAAAAATCAAATCAATTACGTACGATTGTGTAAATAATTCAAGAGAAAAATCTGAAAAAGGAGATTAAACATAAGATAGACTTAAAATAAAAAATGACTAAAAATTCGATTAATATCAGCTATGTCATACTCTATTTAAGGTGATGAATAGCAGTTTTACAAGACTCAGATTATTTTTTAAATCTAAAATCGAAATTATGAAAATTGTATTTTTCCTAGTTTCGATTAAATCAATAAAAAATTTTTACTAGGTAGACAGGGTTTTTTTTCATAAAGTATTACCATTTCTTGTATATTATGACTCTAACGATGTTTATCCTGGTTTTATGATTTCTTCTCATTCGATGTAATTACCCTTATTATTTTATCCTTATTTTATACATCATGCAATGCGTTGCCTCCACCTTATTTCGTTCTTATTGTTCTTTTTTTTTCATGTTTTTTCGTTCTCTTTGATGGATGAGTATATAAATGTATATACTTGGTATGAAATCGATACGATTCATGGTATGAAGAAATATAATAGAACGTCATTTTTCAAAATAATCTACCCATAATAATGATTGCTCATTTTGACAGTATAAACAGAGTTAATATATCCAAAAGATGATGATGTTGTAGTCTGGTTGATTGATATTCTAATACTTAGAATATATAGTATGTCAAAATAATTCATACGAGCTTCAGAAAAAAAATATATGGAAGTGACTGTTGTTGTTTTGTCTTGTGGCCCTGTCCTTGAAACAACAAGATGTTATGTTTAAATAGACCAAAAACACCTTGCAATAAGTAAAGTCCAGATATAATTTCGTATGAATGATGTTACACCACAAGTATACATGTAAAAGTTTCTCTAACTATAAATAATTAGTTGTAATCTGGTATTTGTTGTATCACAGTATTAAGATATAATTACGCCATCCCAATTTGAAACAATGTATACATAGTAGTTCCAACTTCAAATTACTTGTAGAATGCTAGCGCAGTTGCTACTTCATATTATCGTGGAAGACTGCAGGCTTTCTGGTTGAAAATTGATTATAATCTAATTTTTAGCCATTTTTCTTTTACATGAGTAAAGTATTGCAAAAGCAAATATAACTTTTTTTTTATCAATATAATCATATTTTTTCAGAACTTATAGAACCTTTTACAGTATCATTGTGAATAAAAAGGTCAAAATATTAGTTGCCATAAATTTGTGATTAAAAATAATATGATAATTGATAAATTGAAGACATTCAATTAAGACTAAAGTCTTTATACAAGAGTTTTTTCTTTTCTACTTCGAATACTGATAGTTCATGATTTAGTAAAATCTCTTATAAAAATTTGCTTGTCGAAAAAAATATTAAGCAGAAAAACTTAAACTTACCAGTAAATATTAAATGATTTGGTCAATAGTTCATTTTTACGACTGAGTATGATTAAGTGAAAACCACTTGAGTTTTGTTTCAATTAAATTGTGTTAATAAAATGATCCAGTATAAATATCATGTTATATTTATCATAGAAAATATAAGAATAATTCTTCGATAGTTGTTGAAAAATTAAAATAGTATTTAATTCAAGATTTTGAACTTAGAAACTAGCTGATTCTATGTGGACAGCTGCAACTCAAATCATATGTGACTAATAAACTAATAATAACAACTTGAATATTATCACTCCTATTACATGAATTATAGCATACATAGTTTAAAAATCAAAACCTGTGAAAATATTAATATAAACTACAACTCAACTCATAGAACTTGTTTTTTGCTTTTCTACTATAGTTACTGTAGCATTTTATGATTAAGATCTTCTATCATCAATATGTATTAACAGTAGTTTGCAATTTACAAACTAAAACATTGATTGGTATGTTTATACTGTATAACTAATGCTAGCAAGTTTTACATTTGAAATCTTGATTTTGTATAGATAGTGAGAATGATCTTGAAGACGAAGACATCATCAATTGTACTACAAAAATCGATCGAAATTTGTGAAGAAAAGTAAAGAGATACCTTATTTTTCTTCTTAATCTGCTCACGATTTACTAATGTCGTTATCAATTTGTAACAATGAAAATATAAAAAATATGTTATTCATCCAGTCAACAAGCTATAACATAATAAAATCATTGAGACAGTATAGATCAAATTCCGATAGTATAATTATATTTATCAATAAATGGATGACTAAATAAATTCGGAGTCGAAGACGAACGGATTAATACACTACCTATGACTATAAACAGATGTAAAACGTGCACGTTTTTTATTTTTTCATTATCGCAACGATCATTGATGCATAGATTACCTATGTTTGATTTACATCAAATAGAAGAACACATCGAGGACATTCTTTTTTTCGTAGCACGCGTAGCGAATATTATTCAAAATCAATATAAGCAGAGAAAAGAGGAAAGATACTTTAATCAGCTCTATTATATTACAATATGAAGATTGATGAGACTATGCAAAAAGTGAAACCTTATCTATATTTATATCATACAGTATCAAAGTCTTTCACTTCATTATTCAATAAAATAAAAAATAGTTTTTTTTATCATATTCTTCTAATACAAAAATTCCATAAAATTATCGATTTTTTTATATAATCTCAGATACATGTAACATTTTTATCTTTACTTATCTATGTTGCGAAAATCGCGATGATTTCGAAAAAAACAATCGGCATAAAATCATGTTTAATCGCTGTTTGTAAAAATATTGATGATTAAATCAGTGCAATAAATCATGTTTAATCATTAATTAGAAAAAAAAGAAAAATTTCATTTTTTTAGAATATCATCATTCTGATATAAACAAGATCGAATCAGAGAAGTCTTGTTGTATTTATATTCGTTTGATTCGATTTATGTTTACTAGTAAAATGCATTACAATTATCATTTTTATATTCAATATCTATTGGGAGAAAAATGAATAGATCAAATTTTGTTTGGAATTTATTGGGCAGAGATATTAAATAATCGGCAAAGAAAATCAATCTCGAAAGTAATAAGTATCCGTGTGAGGTCTAATATATTAATTTCATGGTGTATTATTCATAAATTGTGATTGATGTATTACAACTATATAAATAGTTTCACCCATGAAAATTTCTGTTAATCAAATACGAATAAAATGCATAATCAAAGACTTAGTAATAAATTTCTCGATGAATTTATTTTTACATTGAATTAGATTCAAAATGAAATGAATTTATGATAAATATATTTTAATGTAATTGTCCCAGGCAAAATTTGCTTTTCTTTCCGCGCGAAAATTTGAATTTTTTTTTTGGTCAGGCAAATTAGTAACAATTGATAAGATAAATAACGTAATAATTGATTAAGAAAAACTTATTTTAAAATATTTTATTGAGTGGAAATGATAAAACTTACTCAATGAAATAAAAATAATCATTCTACTCACCTCACTGATGTAAAAAAATTTATGATCTTCTTTAAAACAGTTTTCGTTATATTTTGTTTTAAACATCTTCCGCATTCTACATTTTCCTAAAACTATATTCATTTTTTATTGAATACAACTTTATAACTTTGAAAAATTTTAAATAATAATAACAACTGAATTATTTTTTGAAAATTTTAAAATCATATGATCATAGAATCATTTTAAAATGAAGTTTAACTTTGCCTAAACCTTAATTCTACCTGACACATAATCTCTATATTGATTGCGTATCGTAATTCTTATAAAAAAAAATTATTTGAAAAGTGGTATCAATAGAAGTGGCGTATTCTAAGTTACAGCAGTAGAAAAAATAAAATTGTATTATAAAAAAAATCAATATTCTTTTTTTCATTGAGATGATCTGCGTGTATTGACGCACTATTGATTAAAGTTAAAAGATTATCGATTAATCAGTTAACATGAAATAGTTTTTTTTATTTATCGGTATTTCTTCGATACTCTTCTTGTTAACACTTCAACTAACAACTCCATCAAATATATTGTAATAATTTACATTATTATTTATTTTACCAGAGTATTGCGAAAGCTATTCTTATGTCAGATATTGGTTGAATTATAATTAAAGATTATATATCATATTAAATTTAATTTATTTATGTCAATGTATCCAATATAAACTTAGTGTACAAATTACTTCAAATAGCGCTTTATTAGTAGAAATGAATTTTCTGCTGAATGGAAAAAAGAATGAAATTTTTGTTGTAAATAATTAAGTTATAACAATGAGTAAATTAAAAATATTGTTCTACAGCTTCTATTAACATAATTTATGAAACAAACAACTTCTTTTTCTTTTTTTATAACAGTTATTTTTTTAAACATGTGCTTGAATAATTATTAATTTAATTAAAACTATATTAATCGTACTCTTACGTTATTTTTTTCAAGACATATTACTCAATGTCATATATACAGAACGAGAGAACAGAACTATAAATATATCAAAAGTCTCGTTGCAATACATTCTTTTGAGTTTCGATATTATTTTAGCGTAGGAATATATGCATCAGTCGGTAGATGTCGATAATAATTTTCTATTCAGGAAAAAAGTACAAAATCATTGAAGTAGAAAAATAATCAATAATAATATTTCAATTGATGATCGATGAAAAAGAAAAGGTGAATTGGCAGACTAATATAACGTAAAATATTGAATGATGAAGAGTTTAGCCGTTGATTTGTATAGAGATCAACAGAAATTTCGTAAAAATGCTTTTTTTTTACCTACAGCTTTATCTATTCTTATGTAAAACTTCAAGATTTTGTGAAAAAAAATTCCGATGAATGTCATATAGTAAGATATGAGTCACATTCGTTTTTATGCGGATGAATTTTATAAGAGTAAAAGTAATTACATAAGATACTTTTACTAAATGAAATGTCTGAAACTATTTCCTTAAGAAATAGACATCGTTGTTTCTCGGATTGCTTGAAGTTTTTTGCTAGTACAAGCTGTCGCGTTATACTTTCTTTCGTTCTTATGAAACTATTGTGTTTCACCCTTTTTTTTTCTTTACTTCCCTCGTCACGTTACTTGTTTCTTTTTCTATTAAATCTTATTCATCACATTTTTCATTAGTTTATTTTATAAAAAAAACGTATCATTTTACTCTTTAATAGTTTTTTTTGAATTTATTATTATAGTATGAATTTAACTTCACATATCAAGTCCCACACAAATACTGAGGATTCTCAACAACATAAAATTCGAGTTATTGCCTTTGACTATGGTAAAGTAAGTGAAATATTGAGGTATACTTTGTATACTAATCTTCTCTTCAACTATACTTTATAGGTGGTGTATTATTCCATGATGGAAAACAGCGAGCAGTAGATAAACTGAAAAAAGAACATGGATATGATGGGGATATTATTTGGAAACTTATGACTAGTCCTGAATCATGGGATCTAAGACGAGGCAACATTTGTAGTAATGATTTTTGGAAATGGGCACAAGAACAATTACCAAAAGGTAAATATAAGAGTTGAGATAATCGTTAAAATACCGAGTATTCTACTACAGATAATTTCGATAATGTAAATACATTTATTTTTACTGAAAGTAATTTCTCCTTATTTGATAAATTAAGACGAGCAGAAAAATATATAATATTAAAGAATATTTAATTTTTTAAGGTTATGATTCACAGCTTATATGTGATACATGGTGCAATGAATATATAATGGATAAAGATATATTAGATTTACTTCGACGACTTAAAGGACATAATTATCGTATTATATCTTATACAGATGGTATTCCTGAACGAGTAGAATATCTTGAAAATAAATATCATTTTCGACATTATTTCGATGCAGAAGTACAGAGTTCTGATTGGCAAGCTGTTAAAACAGATGAAGCATTTGCTCAAGCTCTTCTAAAAACAGCAGAATGTGAGACAGATCCCGATGCATTATTACTGATTGATGATCAAGAAGATGAAGTTCAACATGTAAAAAAACTTGGTGCTAATGTCATACTTTACAAAACAGGGTTTCTTAACGAACTAGTTAATGCTCTACGAAATATTGGAATTCAATGCTAGCAGAACTAATAATTCATTTTTTTATATACTATTCTATTTTTTTGAATAAATTCGTACATTATTTCATGTCTTAGGATTGACTTTTCTTTTAAGAGAACGATAATTTGTTAATATTTAAAGATAAATTTATGATTTATACCTCAATTATTGACATGAATTCACTTTCGATTTTCTATCTTTTTTCTAAAGATGCTGCTTTGAAGAAAAAAAATCAATTCTATTTTAAATCCGTTGAATTATTTTATTTACTTTAGTCTATCACATGAATCGACGTAGAATTTTTTTTTTCTCTTGTTGTCAATACCTTACAATAATAAAACGAAAACATTTCACTATGTATAAAAATGAGTAACTTATATTTTTCTTCTACCTACTCAAAAAATATCAGATGGGAATATAAATTAGCGGACTATTACGCCTGTGCATCTCAGTATACAGCATTAACGCACGGACAAGTCACAGGTATATCTTTTTTTCTC
Organism: Adineta steineri; assembly: GCA_905250115.1. Lineage (NCBI taxonomy): Eukaryota > Metazoa > Rotifera > Eurotatoria > Adinetida > Adinetidae > Adineta > Adineta steineri. The sequence continues at coordinate 222,469 of CAJNOI010000109.1, forward strand.
TCCTCGTGATGCTTGAATTATGAGTCACGATTATTGTGTGTACGATTAAAAAATACTTCATAGGCGTATCCTTATAGCTGATTACTGACTCATTCGTTTCATTAAAGAAAAAAGAACAAGTAAAATTTATGCATCAATAATTGCTACAAAGAATGCAAAAATAAAAACGATTGTTTATTGTACTTTTTTACTTTAACCTTTCTACAGAAATAGTTAACGGTAATTAGTATACTAACTTTTCTGTTATTCAATACTATTCAAATGATATTTTTATATAGTAGAGTCTGATAGTGTATTTCTACTATTACAAAGAAATATTTAAATTAAGTTCATGTAGAAAACTAACAAAGATCCTATTTTTTTGTATTTTTATCATAGACATAATTTTCTTATTCTTCAACAAGTGATTAAGTAAGTAAAAAATTTTTTTTTTTCGCATACAATTTAAATAATTTTTCTGTGATCTATTGTATTAGTATCGATAGAGTCGATTTTATTTGTTAAATATTTAAGGATGTGAGTAATAAATGAGAAGAATACACACCCGCACACCGATATAGCTCTATTAATTTAAAAAATAATGTTTAGTAATACAGTATACGATGATGTTCACCGTTTTTTTCTATTTTCAGAATTAAATTAAATAAAACTTACATAGTTACCGTATTACTTGTTAGTTTAACTACGATAAAACTACTAGAAGTATAAAAATGTTTTCTCTACGCTTATTATCTCCATGTGTTGTCACATCGATTTCTAAAACAGTATTATCTCGGACTATTTCACATAATCAACAACAAAAATCAAGTTATATTCAACCATCAGTTTCGAAAAAACATCAACTTATCAATGAAAATTTAATTAAACAGTTTCATGATGATGGATTTCTTATCTTAAATGATTTGTTATCAACTACTGAGAAAAAGAAAGTAATTGATTATGCTGATGGAATTTTAGCACTTCCTGAAACAGCTGGCAAATGGATGCAATATTATGAGATTAAAGATGGTAAAAAATTATTATGTCGTACGGAAAATTTCTTAGATTATTTTCCTGAATTAAATGAATTACTTCGTGGAAAAATTACCGATGCTATTTCACAATTATTAGGGACACCGGCAATACTTTTTAAAGAAAAAATTAATTTTAAATTACCTGGAGGAGCAGGATTTGGTGCTCATCAAGATGCACCTGCTTACACTACTTTTCATCAAGATCATCATCTAACTGTTATGATTGCTATTGATAAATCTGATACACAAAATGGATGTCTTGAAGTTGTTCGTGGAGAACATAAATCTGGAATGCTACCTCATCCAAATGGTGTTATGGAAAAATGGTTAGTTGAAAAATGGGAAAAAGAAAATAAATGGGAACCTGTAGAGCTTGAAGCTGGTTCTCTATTATTTTTTGGTTCAATGTTACCACATCGCTCCGGACAAAATGTATCAAATCGTCCTCGACGTGCTTACTATTTAACTTACAATGCTTTATCTGATGGAGATTTTCGTAAAGCTTATTATGCTGATAAACGAGAGAAATTTCCTCCTGCTATAGAACGTGTTCCAGGTAAAGATTATTCTGAAGGAGCTCGTGTATATAATTTAGCTAATCCTATTCCAACTTAAAATATTTCTTGCTTGTATTTATTATTTTTTCTCAATTTTATTTTCAAAACAACTTTTTTATTGATGTGCATTTTTTACATCAATTTTTCTTCAAAGAATAAATATTTACGTTTATTTAATTAATATGTCATTAATAATACATAACTGTCGATGTTTGACGTTGTTTCCTGGTTCTATTCATTTAAATGCGAGACATCTATTTTTATTGAAATCATATAACTTGATACATTATACATGATTTAAATTACTTATGCATCTATTCTTTAAAATATACACAAAGAGAATAATAAACTAAGCAATACTATAAAGATATTATAATTTTTCTTAATAAAACATTATGTTAATGTTTAGATGTAGTTCACATAAATATATTACATCGCATTCGAACCATTTATTGTGTACTATATAATTGCATACATAAAGTTTATATGATAAACGTACTGATGTGTTCTCTACTTTGATTTTTATGTGTGAACATTCAGCAGTGCATCTATTAATACTATTCTTTCGATCTTATCATTCTTCGTTCATTTCTCTTTTTATTTTTGTTTTTCTTCTGTTGTCCTATTCGAATTTTTCTTTCTCTTTCTTTTGTAGAAGCTTGTCTTATCTATAATGGTATGAAGTAGTCAAAAAAAAATATTATTACTAGGCATGGTCGTATAGCTATTTGTTGAGTTTATCGTTACACTATCTACATACTCTCAAATTACATATTACACATAGAGTATGATTTAGTTATTCTCTTTGCGTTGTTCTAAACAGATCGTTTACTGAAATGTTTGTTGGCGGTTTTCATGAGCTTAGGAGAGCACAAAGAGTTTACAAAAATACATTTGTTTTTAGATAATACTATACTCTTTCCTTCTCATGATGGCATCTATTGTTGATTCTCATATTTTCAAAGATATTTTCGGTAATGCTACGATGCGTAGTAAGTACAGATATAATTAGTACTTAATACTTTTCTACCCATCTTTATCTTTTTCTCAACTAGGTCGTTGGACTGATGAGGCACGCACTGCATATTATTTGAAGTGGGAAGTTGCACTAGCTACAGTTCAAGCTAAACTCAAGATTATTCCTCAAGAAGCTTGTGATGAGATTATCGCCAAAGCTAAGGTTGAAAACATTGATTTTGATAAGCTCAAAGAGAAGACTGAATTAATTGGATATCCTGTATTAGGTGTTGTACAACAGATCGTTTCTATTTGTCGTGATGGTCTTGGTGAATGGTGTCATTGGGGTGCTACTACTCAAGATGTCACTGACAGTGCTACTGTTATGGCTATACGCGATTCTCTTGATATCATCGAAGCTGATCTGGATCATATTATGAGTAGTGTAGCCAAGTTAGCTGAAGATCATCGATTAACTCCTAGTAAGTCTTTTTCCCATACTGTATTGTATTCTATTCTATGTATCATTAATCATGATTTTATTAGTGGCTGGTCGTAGCAATTTACAACAAGCTGTACCAATTAGTTTTGGCTTTAAGATGGCACGTCTCTTAGCCACTTTTCAACGTCATAAGGAGCGTATAGAAGAGATTCGTAAGCGTGTTCTAACTTTGGAATTTGGAGGAGCAGCTGGCACTCTTGCTACGTTGAATGCTGACATAGCATTGAAGTGCCAAGAAGAACTAGCACGGGAATTAGATTTAGTTCAACCGGAGATTGCATGGCATACGGAGCGCGATCGTTTTGCTGAAGTGGGTGCATTTCTTGGTATTCTATGTGGCACTTTATCTAAAAATGCAACGGATATTAAAGTAAGAAAAGAAAAAGAATCAACTTTCTTTTCAATATACAAACACACATATAATTATTTTATAATTTTGATTTAGTTAATGATGCAAACTGAGATTGACGAAGTCTCTGAGCCATACGTTCCTCATCGTGGATCCAGTTCTACTATGCCAAACAAGTTTAATCCGATTAGTTGTGTATATATTCATGCACTCGCTGCTACTGTTCGTCAACATTCAGCTGCTCTTATGGATGCTATGTTATGCGACCATGAGCGTGCTACTGGTCCTTGGGAAATAGGTAAAATTCATAGATTTTGTTTTTGTAGTGAATCTTCTATTAGAAGCAAAAGAGGGGCTATGTGAATCTATTCAAGATCCCCTATACAGACATTTCAACTTGTTTTCCTTTTATTTTAGAATGGATTGTTCTACCAGAAGCTTTCATTCTTACAGCTGGTGCATTAAGTCAAACAAAATCAATGATGGCTGGTCTACAGGTTCATCCGAAAAATATGATGCGCAATTTAAACCTAACAAAGGGTCTTATTGTATCTGAAGCTGTTATGATGAGTCTTGGTCCGAAATTAGGTCGTCAATCTGCACATGATCTTGTTTATACTCATTGTCGTCGTGCACTTGATGAGGATCGTATGTTGATTGATCTACTCAAAGAAGACAAAGATATCTCAGCAGTTTTATCTAATACTGAACTCGAACATCTCTGCGATCCTGCAAATTATCTTGGTCTAAGCGGATCTATGGTTGATAACGTTCTTACTTCCTACAAAAAGACTGTAAACAAAACTAAAAATTCCAAAGATACCACCAGTCACTAACAATATTTCTCGAAATGATTATATGATTTTCTTTCTATTGTTCATTGCTATGTATGACTACCATACAAAGATTCTTCCATGTATTAAGTCATACTTTAGATTCTAAAATATAAACAACATTGAAATAATAAATAACAATTAACTATTTTAAGACAAGCTAGATACTAATTTATAATTCACATACACACATTCTATTGACACAAAATACAATGTTTAACTTTATGAAATTGGTATAGAATCCAAAAACGAATGGAATATAAGAACTAAAAGTAGCTATACATATGTTAAAAAAGCCTTGAGTTAAATCGATCAAAAGTTCATTTTTTTTCCCTGATATTTCTGTATCACCAATCAATGCTAATATCGATACATGTTATATTGAACAATCTAATAAACAACAATTGATTATTGCATGTCGAAATGCATTAATAAAACTGAATGAAGGTGGGCATTGTGTATGTAAAATTATAGATATTTATTTTCTTTATCATTCATTTACTTTTAATTCAGCAGGTCATAGAAGATTTTTAGTATATCGTGAATAAAATAGAGAATATTTTAGAAGTAATACCATTGAAATGTGTGTTTGAACCATATATATTAAATATAACATAAAGACCATGATCTAAAAATTTCTTATACTTTTCTCTTTATTTTACTTTTTTTATAGATTGATTTTGTAATACAATATGAAGACTGGAAAGAAGCACATGAAATACTCAATGTTAAACGTCGACCTAAATCATTAGAGTAGACAGGGGGAATTATGAACAGATTTTTTTTTGACTTTAAAGTTTAATAACTTTTTTATTTTTTAATATTTTTAAAAACAAAAAATGATGAGATGTAGCCTGAAGTATTCTCTACACATCTGTCTAAAAATCTTTGAAAAATACCTTTGGGAACAAGTGAAGCACCTGTTTTACTAGAAGCACCATTCATTTGTTCATGATAGTCCCGTCCGAGGCTGTTATGAACATTGGCTGTAGTAGGTGGGGCAATTATGAACATTTAAGCAAATAGCTGGGAAAAATTGAGCATCACTCCGAATCACTTTTCTTAATAATTAATTAAGATTAATTAGTAATTTTTCGATCAGTAGATAGAGCATCTCTCACAATACAATCGGTAACGCTTACTCATCTACATCTTTTTTTTTGACTTACTAGTAGTTAAACTACTACTATTCAAAGCAGCTATTATGAACATTGGCTTTAGTGAGTGGGGCTATTCTGAACGCTACTATAAAATGATAGTAATATTTGACTTCTTACTATTAATCACTTTTAAACGAAACAGAATATCGGATTAAAAAACTTCTGCTAGAAAAGTTGTAGCTAGTTCAAATCTGAACAATCCTAAACGAAACTTCACATTACAAGGATAAGGAATAATAAAATTAATAAGTAAACACGAGATTGTACTTATTGATCAATACTTTTCTCTTAACTTAGTTCGAAATTTATCAGTTGATTACCTCATAGAAAAATGAAATTCATCGTGAATATCTTAGTTCTTTACCGTTGCAATGATATTTCAAGATTTTTCATTGGTTCATTTATCGAAATGAATTAAAAAATATATGTCTAAACAAAAGATTCGAAGCAACACAACAGTAAATATATTTGTCAAAATCAAATTTGCATTAGTCCTTGATATAATACTATGATCAGATGATCACTGGTACAACAGACTGTTTTATTCAGAGAAATGGTGGGTAATTATAGAAGGGATGAATAATGAAAATATATCCAGGGAAGAAGTCGAGAATCTTCTTCTCGAGTAATGCGCTATAGATTAAAATAAAATCGGTCATGAACATAAGAAAGAGAACAAAGAACAGCTGATAAAGGATATATATACAGAAAAGAAAGAAAAGAATATACAAAGAAAATAGAGATTAACTAATATATATATATATATATATATATATAACGAGGGTCATATGTAACAAACTCGAAACACACATTCTGATTTATTGTAAGTTGTAATATATTCTCAATGGTTCGAACTTATAAAAGAAAAAACAATGACCCAACATCCCAGGACGATGGTTCCTGAAGCAGGATTCCATGAATTTCTGGAATGCCACGAAATCGGCCATTTCCGTGACGGATTGTTTGACCTGGCTTCCTCAATATGTCATGTATTGTTTATCATAATAAAGATTATTATCGTGATAAAATTCTTTCATGCAATAATAATTGATATGCAGTTAAGCGTATAGATTATAAAATATATCTTACAAGATACAAATATTAATGATTTATATAGTATTCCTGAAGATCAAATATTTCGTACAGCACCACTAGCAAGAGAACGTCGCTTATATGATGTTTGTGATAGCGATAGTAATCAAGAAAAAGCAATCCATTTTAAATTTCGTATTAATAAAATTGATCTGATGGATCAGCGCTGAATAAAATTGAAAGTGCAAGCGAAAGTGCATCTCGATCTGAAGTACTAGTAGCAAATCTGCTCGAAAAACAAACACGATTACAAGAAGAAAATGTTAACAGTGAGTGAGAATCTTTAAATGTTTTCAAGAATAATATGAACACTCGTCAATAAAATCTTGATGTTGTTCACTGTGTATCTATTATTTGTTATGATTTATTAAAAACTTGTTTATTTTTGTTTACTTCTTGATAGTCATGATTTTTCTCATAAGTTATAATAAAAATTCTGTATTTATCTATATTATAATAGACAAACTTTCAGTTCAGGAACTTTAATCTGATTGGTTACAGAATGGAAAGAAAAATATATACATATACATATACATATATGACTAGCTGACAATGAGCATCTATGTCCATTGTTTTATTATCCTTTGTTATTATTATCAGCCTATATGGACGTCCATCATGTTCATTCATTCTTCTTCGTATATATATTTCAGTTATATAAGTAATATCATATCACATTCTCTTTTTTCACTTTTAAATCAACACAAACAATCGTAATCTATTTTTCAATCTAATTTGTTTTTTGTTTTCTTCAATAGAGCAAGCTGCGTCGTCTTCATTTAAATCATAAATATCGTGTGGAAGGTATCGAATCATCAGTGATAAACAAGAAGGCGCAAATTGATTACACAAAATTAAAACTTGCTGGTTGCACACCGGCAATTGAAGAAATCGTAAGAAAAGTTTTTAGACCACGAAAATTTTCTGCCGACTTGTGTAGAGAAATAGGTAAATTTCATCTATTTGATAATCACATCATTTCCAATTTTTTTTATAGGAATGCAATATGTTCGTGGTGTTATTTTACATGGACCACCTGGTACAGGCGAAACAAGCACTATACTGTATGTTTTCTAAATTAGCTTTTATCTAGTCAATATTTCTAAATTTATTTTATAGTGCATTGTGCGAGTATTTTGGTCTTGAACAAAAAGTAATTAATGGTCCAGAATTAATAGATTCATTAGTTGGCAATTCAGAACGAGCATTGCGAGAGCTCTTTAAAGAAGCCCAGGACGATGGTTCCTGAAGCAGGATTCCATGAATTTCCGGCAAAATCCCTGAGGAAACTCGTCATTTCTGGGCGTAACCCGCCCGGAAAATGCTAGGAATCCGATGAAAAAGTGAGGTAACCGTATCCGGCTGCCGGCTTTGATATGTTCCTGTCGGTTTCGGCATAAATTAGATAAATTCGGTCACCGGATCCGTTCAACGGGAATACTGCTTCCATGAAATCTCCGGAATACCATGGAACCGGCCGTGGTCGTTTTGATTTCCAAATGAAAACTGGTTGGTTTCCACTAATTATAGTAGTTAGATTATAGATAAAAATAAAATGTTTTTTTTTCAGACTTACCCAGCACACGAAAGACTGGAAATTATGAATTCTTATCTTTGTGGTATTACAAAATATGGTTATGTATCGTCAAACTGAAAAAATATATACGTTTTTTTGTTGAAAAACTGTATGTTTCTTCTTTTTTTCTTAAGAATAAAAGCTGTGTGTGAACACATACAAGAATTAGCTAATCAATTTTTATATTTTATGAAAAATTCACCACCATAATAAATATATACTCAAAAAGTTCCACAGTCATCACACGCTACTTGTATGAAAGATAATTTAAATCAAAGTTTTTACATTTAGATAATGAATTAATTAATACATTTATTAAAGAATGACGAACAAAATTTTATTTTATTACAAAAAGCTTTATTACGTACAGCTGAACAAATTTGTCAAAAGGCTAAACTATTATTTCAAACAACTATTGGTAATTATCGGATTATTTCTACTTCTGATCATTTATAAGAAAAAAGATTTTTGATTAAATTATTCAATTAACATTTTATTTCTTTTGTTCTCTAATTGTTAATGAAGTTGAGAGCATTTGTAAGAGTCAAACTAGTACTCTCATTGCTAAACTAACAAATTTAAAATTTTACGTCTCTATAGCAAGTCTAAGTCGTTCTTTATATTAAAAAATATAAACAAATTCTTTTTTTCAATAGTTTTTATTAACAATATTGAATGATATAAAAGTATTTTTAAACACAACATTGAAACAACGAATAACAATTAACCATTTTAAGACAAGTTAGATACTAATTTATAATTCACATTCATACACACACACACACATTCTATTGACACAGAATATAATGTTTAACTTCATGACGAAATTGCTTGGACATTATGAAATTGGTATAGAATCCAAAACAGAATGGAATATAAGAACTAAAAGTAGCTATAGATGTTAAAAAGCCTAGAATTTGAACAGAAATCAAATTGTATGATTTATATTGAGCAAACTGTTGGTACATGAAAACGGCTGATATCATTAAACTAAAAATAATATATACTATAATATCAATAAATAAAATTTGGATAAATTGTCGATCTTTTGAATGTTTTAAATATAAACCACCGATAGTTTTTCTTCTAGTAATTATTAAAACAGGACGAGGATCAATACGACCAATACTTCGAATATTTTTCACAGTCCACAATCCGAAAATAATCATCAATAGAGGAATAAAAATTCCTTTAATGATCAAAGAATAATAACCTATAAATACTAGATAGATTCCAGGTTGAAAATAACATCGAAAAAAATTTGGTAATGGTTCGATAATATTTGTTAAAACTAATGCATGACTATGAAATAACAACCAAAGTAATGTTACAATCATAATACATATATAAGCCAGACGATGAGTACTTTTCGATCTCATTATAGCATATCGTGAAGTAACTAAGATTCGATCAATAGAAGCTAATATTAAATAAGATGGACTTAAAACACCGAATATAAGCATTGTATAAAAATGAAGACGACAAATAATTAAATTATACAAACTAGAATTCATATTATAACCATTTATTAATATAAGGGAAAATAATGATGTATAAATTAGAAATAAATTACCAATATTAAATGCTATTAAATAAATTGAACAGGGATTTTTACGTAAATTCTTTTGAAGAAAAATTATTAAACTGAGTATAGAACTCACAGTACCGAAAATCATTAAAATAGGTCCACCAAATCTATATAATTGTTTTTGTACTAATACCAATGGTATAGTAGAATTAGATTGTGATGACATTGTTATTAATTGATCTAAAGGAAAAAAAGATATTATCAAGATTCATTATAAAATGAAAATAATGCCTACAATACAACATGTCTAATACGAAAATATGAAAAAAACCACTTTATCATTTGTGTACGACGCAAAAGAAAACTTCATTTAATGGTAAGATTACAAACAATCTCATCATTATCCTCGTAGAATATCTCTCAAACTGTAATTATATATTTTAATTCAACAGTCATAGACAGTCCAATTAAAATATAATCTCTATTTAAAAATAGTAATTCCAATACATGTATTATTTTGTACTCAATAAATATATGACCTTGATTGTTTTTTTTGCACTATATATACTAATAATTCTGTAGAGATATTTGTTTTTCAAAATCTATTTTATCTTAAATCTTATTTTTCCTTCAACAAGTAATTCCATCATCAAAAAGAAAGAACAACAACATTTGAAATAACATACAATAGAATTGAAGAAGTTTTAGATCCAATGTCTTTTCTTACAATACCGGTAGAACTTGTCTATCGAATTCTTGATCAACAAAATGGTTTTACTATTCTATGTTCAATGAGAAATGTTTGTCAACGATTAAATAAAATTATTGATAGTTACTATTTATAATTTATAATCTAATAAAATATGAGCGAAGAAATGACTTATTAAATTATTTTTCTTTTTATAAATGTTTTATTGAAATTACATATATTATTTCTTCATCAGCCCACGTGTAATGTATAGATAAGAAGAAAAAAATAAAAGAATATTTTTATGGGAGAGTTTAATAATTGTTAAATTAATTTATTCTTTAATGAAATAAAGTTTAAAATTCTACTATAAATAAGAATTTAGAATGAACAAATTGAGATAGAATCTATCATAGACACTCATCTCAGTTAATCTACAATCCAATAAAATTGGAACTGTGAAAGTACAATGTCTAGCTGATGCCTTAGTCTCTTTCCATCTATCTCATATTGACACCCGTAATATTTTATACAGACAGTCATCACATTAAATCTTAGACTTACTCAAACTGGAGATGTTGGAGCAAAACATTTAGCTGATACATTACGAAAGAATACAGTGATCTTCAATCTTTTTTTCATGTAGATTACGTCTTCATCTACATCTTCTTTACATAGACACTGACCAAATTATATCTCGAAAAGAATGAAATTGAATATGTTGGAATACAATATTTGGCTACTGCATTACAATATAATATGGTAAATTTCATACACTCTCTATCTATATCATGTGTTCATATGCAGTCTTTCTCCTAGGCACTCATTTCACTAAGTCTCAACGGGACTGAAATTGAAAATATCGGAGCTCAACATCTGGCTGATTCATTAAGAATTAATACAGTATTGCTTACTCTCTTTCCATGTGTGTTATATCTTTATCTGCATTTTTTTCACATAGACACTTATTGAACTATTTCTCGAACAGAATCAAATAGGAGATATTGGAGCACATCATCTGGCTGATGCATTACAAAATAATATGGTAATTTTCACTTTCTCAATCTTTTTTCTATCTTCATTAATACTTTTTTAGATAGACACTTATCATCTTAGAACTCGCACAAAATAAAATAAACCACAAACTTGAAGATATAATAATAAAACTGATTGATCGGAATCAAAAACTATGATAAAGATATTCTGTTTGCATATGAACAATAATTGATTAGTGTGCAAATAACTGTTTGATTGTAATCATATCTTATATTACTAATAAAAATATTGTTTTATATTTAATAATTGTATTAATTCATATTAATCAGAAGATATTTTTAAAAAGAATAATCGTTAATAAAAAAATACAGTTACTCTTTTGCGAGTTCTTTTACTTGAAGTAAATCATGTATGAGACCGCTTTCAATGACTCATTGATAATGTCCGCAGCAAACCCGTTCTCCAGTTGCACACAGCACCAAAACAGATTTTACAAAATATTATTTATTCAGTATGAAAATTCTTTAAATACTTTTCAAAGATATGTTAACATTTACTATTTTTATTCTTCATGTTTTCATAGAGATAAAAAACTAAAAGCAAATTGCTTTGAGTAATAACAATCTGTAAATCTTTATTTTTATTTGCTGATATAGATATATCTATACTACTTTTATTATCATGAATAGAAACGAAAAATTAAAGATTACGAATGTTTTATTTTATTTATCTCATAAAAGATTTTTTTTTATTTTTCTATTATACGTGTAAGTAAAGACTTTCTACATGAAAAGTAATATGATTTTTATAAGAATACTACTAACGTTATTTTTATTGATGTTTCGAATAATAAATGCAGAAACAATAGAAGGTAAATCAATTTTCTATCTCATATAAGATTCAATGATAAACTCATATATTCTTTTGATTTCAGGTAATCATATAACAGAATGTATCTATGCATTTACGGATCCCTTTTATCCATCATTTACCTTACCTCCACCTCAACCTAATAGTCCAGGTGATGTTCAACTTAATAAAAATAATCCAATTCGTTTTGCTAATGGATCAAATTTAGCTGCTGGTCAAGGATGCAATAGTCGTGGATTTTCTTACTATGAACCGAGTCAAGAGGGATTTCTAACTACATATATCGACTCGAATGAACAAAACACATCAATTACAGATATTATATATGCTACTAAACATGATCAGTTATTTGCACGTACTATTCAATCAAATCATGCTTATTTGGGTTAGTATAATTATTGAAATAAATGTATATATACTTAATATTATATAGCCTCATATCTTGCTGGAAAAGTACTCAAAATTGAATTAGATTGTAACAATGGTCTTCTTGGTTGTGCATATTTCACAGTTGGAGGTGAATCATCCAGTTCATTACCAAGTCAGTACAAACTTTGAATCTTTTTCTCTTATTGAAATCATATTTCATTCAAGTAATAGTAACAAATGGAACACCAAAAACACAAACTACATTGACATTTATGAGTAGGTTAATAAACCAAACTAAAACTTATAATAAAAATATTTATTGTTTATGTTCTTTTTAGTGCTTTTTGTTAGTGTTGTATCTTTTACAAATGTATTTATTCAATGATCGGAACAGTTTTTCTTAAATTATGATATATAATTAATTTGATAAACAATAAATGAAATATCCACGAGAAAAAATATCTGTTCATTAGTTTGAACAATTTTCAATGGAGCATTTTCTTTTCTGGTTCACTAAATCAAGATAAAAAGATCATACTTCAACTATTTCATTACTGATAACTAGGATGGGTTCTGGGTGTGAGTGTCAGTGGCGTACGCAGAAACCTTTTAAGGGGTGGGCCTATTTCTATAGAAACTGGAACTTGTTGGAAAAGAATTTTGATCTAATTTTTCACTAAAGTTGTTAGTATTTATTCATCAACTTCTATTATTAAGCTCAGCTGTAAAAAAAAAGAAACTACTGTAAGACCAAGTTCATCAACAAGATTCTAGGAATGGGCCCAGGCCCATTCGGCCCACCCCCTGCGTACGCCACTGGTGGGTGTGCTTGATCAGATCTATCTTATATCCACACCCTCAAGATTTAGTAGCTTATAATTTTTTTTATTAAGATTTTATTGATTAAAATAATTCAAAATATAGTTTCTTGTTTTGGTTCATGAATATTGAATTTATTACCTTCGTAGCAAGAAAACACCGTTTGAGTTAATTGATAATTTATCTGATTGTTTTTTATGGAAAAGAATGTCTATTATCTTTGTTTGATTGACTATACAAATAAGAAATTCTTTTAAAGGTGTGTATTTTCTTCGTCTTTTGATTGAAAACATGGAAGTCGAGATAATTTTCTTTGAACAATCGATATATAACAATGTGGATAAAGTGGAAAAAAATTATTTTCATCTTCCATATTACTTAATGGACCATTTGTTGATGATGCTGTTTGAAAAATACATAATACTATAAATGATACAATATAAAATATTAGGTATGTTATATAATAATCATCATATATATATATATAAGTATCATATAAAACCCAAAAACCACGCCAAGTAAATAGACAAGAAAAAAATGCTAATAAATGACGAATATTTCGATAAAATTGTGGAAAATTTATTGAAACAAATGTCCAAAATTCAAATTTTAAATTTAATTCTTCTAAATAGTTTTGAAAATACATCAATGGAAAATAAAGTATATAACCCATAATTAAACAAAGACCAGCTGATAATGTTAAATTATCTGGATAAAAATGATCATCAAGAATATGATAAAAACCTCTCCATATCATTATTGATAAATTTGAAATAATTATTTCATATAATATATAATTAATAACATTTATTTTCCATATTTTCATCTTTAAAAAGAAAAAGAAAAATTTATTTGAAATAAAATAGAAGAAAATAATTTACATTTCGTGTCAGAAGTGGACAACCAAAATAAATACAATATTCAATTGAATCATAACTAAAAAGAAATGGTGAACAAACTAAATCCGATAAATGTCCAATAAAAACAATTAATGCAAATATTGCTGCTATTGATAATGTTACTTCAAAATATGTTTCATGTGGCGTAAATTGATCCCATAGAGTCCATAACATTTCCCATTGAACAATATAAAGTGATGCTAATAGAAATATATGAAATTTTAATAGAATCGTTTTTATAAACCAATGTTTTTCTTTTAAAAATTCATGAAAAAAATCTTGACCAAGATAATAACATAAAAGTATAATTTCTGTTATTAAATATGGAATAAATAATGAAAGAAATGTATAGGATTCAAAATCTTCTTGAGTAATTTCATCTAAATGTAAATTTGATGGAAATCCATTTAAACGATTTAAAAGTATTAAAATTAAATTCCAACCACATTCCCAAAATAAAACAAGTATTGGAAATATGAATATACCACTTAGAATAGGTTCAATAATAAATAAAAATTTTCGATGAAATTTATTTAATTTTTCTTGTTTATGTACTTCACTTGAAGTAAAAGATTCATCAAGAGCATTAAATTTTTGTGATATTGTTGATAATCGACGTGAAGGGAATACGTTATTGTCATCGTCTGTAGATCTTACTAAAATTGATTGTGGAGCTTCAGGACCTGAAGGTGGTACATGTTGTTGTGGATGATATTCATCTCCATGTGGTAAAACTATTTGTGAAATAGTTGATAATCTTCGTTGAAGACTAGCACAAGTACTTAAACGACGAGCATTTTCAATTTCTTCTTGTTCGTGAAGGAAGACGGGTAATGTTGTTGATTTTCTTCGACCACTAGATATTTGTCGTCGTACATAGTTTCGACTCATTTGAAATTGTCGTATAATTCTCTTCAATTTTTTATAATAGTATACTTATGATGATAGAGATTATAACTCCTTCTTTTTATGATCTCATTTCTTTCAATGTGGCTTCTCGAGAAAAAAAAAAGAAAAATATAATCTTTTACGTCGATAGACATACTCATTTTATCTAAAACTATAGAATGAAATAAAACATAATTATCAATTCATATAAGCAATATATTTTAATGTAATTATTGTTGAGTCATTACTTAAATTTTATCCTTGTTGTAATAGTACAATAATGCATAGTTGAGTGTTTTATTACTTTCATCAAATATTATTTTATTACAATCAACTTGTACTTTTTTCAGTTTTTGGGTTAATCATATTACTAACGCTTCTCTGAATGTGCAGAAGAAATACGATAGTATACTTCGACGATACATATCTATTTTATTTTATAAAATTCTATAGATCTTGTTAATAGAGAAAAAATTAAAATAGATCATATTTCGAATACTTGCAGCCATTAAATCATACAACATAACAAATAAATATATAAACTGATTTAGTTAATTTTCTTCAGGATAAATTCTTACAAATAACTTCCCACGCATGACTAATATTATAAACATTAGTGCAGATGAAAAACAAATCGTTACATATTCGATTATCCGCATGAAACTTGTCTAACAATATTCTTTCTTTCGTTGAATTCATATTAATATTATATCATTTTTCTGTGAATATCAGGAAAATGCTGTTGCTATTATCTATTATAATTAATTATTTCAAATTTTCATATGTTTTATATAAATGATTAATTATTGATTATTCGCAATAGTTTTACTTGGATATGTTTGTTTAGTATTAATCAATTAATATTTCATGTAAAACATGTTGTAAAAATTAAGAAAATGAAATATCTAAATAAGTCTGAACTAATTCGAACTTCAATTTTAATCTTTTAGTCAGTATTTATCTTGAATGATGTTTAGGTTATCTGATTAAATATGTACAATCGACAAGAAATATGCGTTAATCATCTAAAATAGAAAAAATACTGTAAATGATATCAGTCTAGATTTGAATTACCTAGTACCAATTATATCTATTTCATCTTTGTCTATCGTTTTGTGTTTATATCTTAATTACTATCGCATTACACAAGCGATTGACACATAAATTAAAATGGAACAATGCTTGTGACATTTTCTTTACATTACACTGGACTTTATTTATTAGTTTGTTTGCTCAGAAGAAACAACGAAAAATAACCCATTCAGAGAGACAATCATAGCAAAACAAAGGTATTTGATAGAATAACGAAATGATTAATATGTCATTGAGGAACATCTCTCATATTTCGTGCAGTTTTTTATGTATTGTTCAATGATTGTTTCTTAAATTTCTGAAATAATTTGAGTATTAAATATTATATAATAGTAATTCTTGAATACTTCTGCTACTGTTGCTTAAAAATTTATATGAGTAAAGAAGATATTAACTCGTATCGATTAACTTCATCTCACATCGTTTATTTGCATTTACCATTTTCAAATAATCCATTCTGATGATTTTATAATTTCAGAAATCGTTACGACATGCCGATCGACGATGCGCTAGCATATGAGAATATTAACAGATGTTTTACAAGGACAAATATTCATTTGTTTCTCTTACAAAAATCAGTTCATTATTTTATATATCAAAGAAAAATGATATAACCTGAGCTTCTACTCAGTATATTTATATAGAATTTTATTGTTGATTATTTAGTTAGCTGAATATATTAGAACAGCATTAGAAATAAACATAATAAATTCAGTATTTAGCCTGTCTGTCTTTGAAGACAAGCATCATCGACATAACATCGACACTCACCAGGAGTTTCACTCATGCGTTCACATATCCCCGCACAACCCAAACAGGTGGGTCTCATTAAAGTTTTAACTACTTTCCATAGTAATCGCAAACTTATACGTCCTTGTATTGGAGGTTTTTCAGTTCCATCATTTTCTTCACCTACAAAAATTAACAGTACTGATTATATTACGATAAAACAAAATTGAATGATACCTGTAGTAAAATTTATCAGTGTTAAGCCAATAATCACTACGACCAGAACAAAAACTGTCGATGAAAAACGCATTTATTATCAATCGAATTATAATATTTTAATGAATGTAGATGTGATTCTCATCTATGATTTTATATATTTGACAAAAAGGAAGTAGTTTTTTATTTATTCGCATAATTATTCAAGGGTAAGTAAATAAATTATATTTATTAAAAATAATATTTGATAAGCTTTTCTCTTTTCAAGAGCAATAATAGAAATAGAATAATTTAAATGTAAATAAGCAGTTTATTGAATGATTTAATGAAGTAGAAGAATTCATCTTAACCAAAAAATCTTACTTATTTAACTTACCATCAACTATAATTTATTTTTATATATTATTTTCTAATTTAAATAAAGCAAGCACTGAAAAACGATCGAAAAAAATAATTTCTAGATCGAATATCAATGACAGATATAAATTGAGGTTGTAAATATTTGCTTCCAGTCATTGAATACTGATATAAAATCCAGTCAACATGAAATCGATGTGACAATCATAATGATAGCATTTCAGAGATATTGATCAGTCGACATACATACGGATGATGTATGAGCTTTACTTTCTGTCCAAGTAATAAAATTACATCTGGTGAATATTGTTTTTGCCGTTGGTTGATTATTAAACGAAGGATTTTGCTTGTTGGTGTTGTGCTTTTTCACTTTTAATGTCTAAATGAGTATTAAAAACAAGAATATTTGTCAAATTATCATCAGTTATTAATTTAAATCGTGCTCCATTACTATCTCAATCTCTACTTCCAATAGTTCGTGGTAATTTTGATAGTCAGATATAATCATCTTCTACTAATTTTAACACTTGATTATAGTATAAAATCCACATGAGATTATAAATGTTCAATTTATATTTTTCTTAGTACCATCACGTTGATAACCAATATGTTAATAATATTTTGGTAGATAAGATTACCTATGTAATAATTGTTCATCAAATGACTCTTGTACGTTTAAAATAATTGGCTGTCATTTTTCAATAGTTTCAGTTAAACGACAAGTTCTCTTTGATAGATACCATATTTTTCTAGCATATTGAAATCATCTTGTTCGATGTAACGAGAAAAAGTTTATAACAATGCAATTGATACAGAAATTAATGTTGAAAATAAAATAAATAGATTATATCGCGTGATAAAAAGTATTCTACTTTTATTTATTATTATGAGATGAAATATTATCATCGTAGATTAAATGATCTAAAAACCATTGATTTATCTACTTGCGTGTTGTATTTACATAGTAAAATACATGAATATATGAATTTATCATAAAATCACATTGTGAACCTCTACGATGTGCTATGATAGAACGAAATAGTAACATTTAATAATAGTATCGAAGATACTTTGCAATAGCAATTGATCTAATCACTAACAACGAGCTGAATTTTTTTACAAAATAAGTACCAACCCTTCACGTGAACCAAATATTTAATCTCAGATATAGTTTGTATTAGTATCTCACGAAATGAAAAGTAAAGATCTTCGAGATATTGCATTTTGTTATTTGATTGACGATGATTATACTTGCGTTAAATATCGAGCGTTTCATAAAAAGAACCAAAATTCAAACAATAAAATATAAGTAAGAAAGAAAATAATCGATTCTTTATGAATCATATATAGAGTTTTATTTATTTTACATTCATCTATTATTTCTAATTCTATAAAAAAAAAAGTAAACTAATATGAGAAAAAATTTATTCGCTACGTTTTCTAATAAATTCAATTAGATCAATTTCATCTGGGGTGTTATTAACACAGTAATCAAAAATTGTCATACCCATATCATTCATAATATTAACCTTGGCACCTTTTTCTATTAATAATTTGATAGTTTCTACACGAATTGGATATCCTACAGCACAATGTAATGGAGGTTGTCCAAAATGATCCAATGCATTAATATCTGCTCCATGTTCAAGTAATAACGAAATAATACTATTTAATCCATAGAAGGCTGCCCAATGAAGTGGTGTCTTTTCTATAGAATCTCGTACATGTACGTTACTTCCTGCTTTAATCAAATACTCAGCAACATCTTGTTTTTCCATGATAACTGCACCAAGTAATGGTGTGTGTACACTTGAATTGACAGTATCATTTATTGCATGATTTTCAATTAAATATTGGATAATATCGAGATGACCGTTTGTTGCTGCACAATGTAATGGTGTATTGTTTTTTGCAGCTTCTGATACTACCTTTGCATTTATATTAGCTTTAAATTGAATTAACAATTGAACTACTGATAAATGACCAGCAAGTGATGCTTCATGTATTGGAGCCAAAAGTTCATCTGATAATCCATTTACACTTACTTCTGTTGTCTCTAATAAATTCTGAACAAGTTCAACATTTCCATCTTCAGCTGCCTTACATAAATTTTTGGTGAGTTGAACATTTTCTGTTAATATGTCAAGGATTTGTTTATCATCAGCACGATTAGCCACAGTTATAGGTGTCGCTTTTTCTGATGAATTATTTGGAAGAAGTGGACAAGCTCCATAATGTAATAATAGTTTAATACATTCAATATTTTTTGTTTGACCAATTGCATAATGTAACGCTGTATCACCATCTTCATCTTGTTGATTAACATTGATTCCAGCTTCGAGTAATAACTTCACGATGTCGATAAAATCAAAATATACAGCACAATGTATTGCACCTTGAGGTACCACTGGATAATTTAAATCACCACCACATTTTATATATTGATCGACTAAATTTATGTTATTTTGTCTAACTGCTTCTATATATTTATTCCAATCATTTTTTTCAATAGTCTCATCAGAATCTTGAGATGGCATTGGCGAAGATATATACTACGATCTACAAGTAAAATATTTGTATAAATTGTCGTTTTATATCGAAAAAAAAGTAAAAAATCCTTTGTTAAATAAGATGTCTCTAATCTTTATCAAAAAATGTTCCTCTTACTTTTACCACACTTGTTGTTATAACAAGAAGAAAAAAGGTAATGAAAGCATGTGGTTGACGACTGTGTTATGAAATGTGCGTTTGAATCATAACGCACATGAAAGTTACGTTTTTTTTTCTTTTCTATACTCATACAATATGTATATTCGATAGCTAAAGTGAATATTTACATTAGAACTAAAGTATGAGAACAATTATTTATTCATTTCAACATTTAAATACATAAGTGCACCTAAGAACACAGGATTATTTTATTGTAATATTCATTCAATGATTTGTATCAAATAGAGAATCAAAAAATGTCATTGATCACATACTTTTTGAATATTTAATTAAATTTTTTTTCACATATTAAATATAATCTTAAGCCGTCGATTTTTGATAATTCTTTTTTTTTCTTAATATTCGTATTGTCTCAATAGTATTCTTTTCCTTTTCGAGTAAACACAGATTGAATAATATACAAAGATAGACGATGAGTTATTGGTTTATTTTACTGAATTTAAAAAAATCGAAGAAATAAAAATCATGCGAAAATTTTATTAAACAGTTTGTTTGAGTTGTTCCATTTTATTTTCTGCTGGAACTTGACAAATAACTGCTAATTGACTAATAATCATGCTCAGATAAAGATTGCCTTCTAGTTTATCTATAATCTCATTGCATTTGTTGGCCAGCTTGAGACATATATCTCGTGTATATTCGATTGAACCAAACTCATGTAACAGTTTAATGGCTTCTCGTTTAAAATCAATATTGTCTGTATGCTGTTTGAGAATGCCACTGAGTCGAGAATCATCTGGACGAGCATTAAGAGCGTGAATAATTGGAAATGAAAATTTGCCTTCACTCAAGTCTTCACAGTACGACTTGTTTTGTGTATATTCTTCTGAAACTAAATTGCAGTAATCATCACGAATTTGAAAGAGGAATGTGAGAGCTTGACATAAATCATCAATTAACTTGTTTTTCTTGATATCAGATTGCATTGGCGAAAAGAGTCGTAAAAGTTCTATAGCCAAATGAAAGAGTCCTCCAGATTTACCAGTAATCATTTGGCAATACTCGTCTTCTGATGGACAAATATGATTATCGCGCCACCAAATATCAAGGCCTTGACCCTTGTGCAACTCAATCATATGATCTGAAAAACAATTTATTCTAACATATAGAATGGAAAATAAAACACTTACCAACTAGAATGGATCCTACACGCGGATGATCAAGTTTAAATGCTGTTTGTATAGCGAGAAAACAGACAAGTTCTGCTGTATTGATTGTTAACGGGATTCCATATATTGTATGAGCAGCTGCGACACCTCGTCTAATTGAAGATCCATCTTCAATATCATCAAGTAATAAACTTGCATTGTGAAGTTTATCGATAATGTCATCGATAATAATTAATTTTTCATCAGATGTTTTTAGCCAGTAATTGAAAGCATGAATTAGTTTTGTTCGAATATTTTTGCCAGGTAAAGATTTCAAGTAATCAAATGGTTGTAAAATTTTATCCTAAATAAAAAAAATAATCTTTTAAATATTTTGTTGGAAAATTATTAAAACCATGTATTTAGCATTTGATAAGCTGTTGAAAGTTGATTGATCTAGAATCAACAAATAACATAAAATAATGAAAAATTTCTTCAATTATAGATGTTGATTAATTGTAATTAAAATCTTCCAAACAAATATTTTTACAACATGAGATTTTTCTTCTTTCATTCACAATAAACTAATCGTTTAGTAGATTTCTATACTCTTTATAAATTACCTTGATGAATAGTCTGTTGAGAAGAAGCATCTTCACTTGGGTTGCCATTTGAATTTTTCTATAAAATTAGATAAATTTGTATTTACATTTAAAATCGATTTCTTTCTACCTCTTGTTTACATGTTGTTTCAATGAGATGTTCTTGCACAGGTGCTAGCAATGCAACACGTCTCGTTCTCTTGACTTCTTCTCTGTCTGTTCCAAAATATCTAGGCGTTTCGAAACTCCACACGGCATTTCCAATAATCATCTCAGCCATACCATTGACGAATTTTTCTACTTGATTATCAATTTTAGTACCCCATGATACTAATTCACTTCGAACACGCTGGAAATCAGCGTAACGATCGATAATCATCTGTCCAGCTCGATCTATCGCTTGTTGAATGGTCAGCGATGGATCAGCATGCATAAGTACTGAGATGAGATTGTAGTCACCTTTCGCTTGTTCAACATTAAATGAATAAATATCCTATTAGAAAAAAAAACAATCTAATAAAGAGTATAATTTAACAAATCTTTCGAGAAGAAATCGTTTTGAATTATGATTAATTCCTCACGTCTAGAAATAGTTCACTTTGAGCAAAATAGCTTACATTAGCCCATGCAGCAGCATCATTTGTATAATCGAGAAGGCGTCTGAATGTATCATTTTCCCAGCATTCGTCAAGTGAATCAAGTTCGAGACTGTACTCAATGAAGACAAATACTGGAGGTGCAAAGCCTGTATCTCGACGGAACTTAATGTATGTGTCTAAATCAGGAATAGTTCGACGATTCTTTTGATCAACATCTTGAAGAAGTATAGTTTCACTTGAAGTTCGATAGGCAGTGAGAAAACGCTCTCGACAACCAGGTGTAATATTGATGAGAATTCGCTGCCACCAATCATGAAGAGCAGCAGCGAACGGTGTTAATGGTTTGAATGAACCCGCTGGCTGCAAACATTCGATCATATTCTTGGATAATTCTTCTTTAGATCGATCACCATCTTCTGAAATATGAGCACTATCCAGAATATCGTCGATCAAGAAAAGTAATGTCCAGATATCACACGCTTCACGCAATTTAGCTGGACTACATTGTGGAATGGCTAATGCTGAAATAAGACAATAATTGTGTGTCGATTCTTTGTATGAAATACCATAAGAGTTAAGCCAAGCTTCTGTTGCACCTGATGCTGATTCGTATGCTGGATTGCGTTCAATTTTGAATGGACAAGTACTGATTAAATCAGGTAATAGAATGTAATTTTTATTCGTCATATCCATTGAAAAACAGAATTATTTCAATTATAATCTGAAAGTAGACTAATTGGAGCTCAATTGCACATAACAAAAGATATCAATGAAAATGAGTTTTACTAGAAAAAATAGATAAGAATAAATCAGAATAATTCGTACTCAAGCTCTTATAATTAAATATGCTAACTGTTTTGTCTCTGATCTCACTTAATACGCAACAATAAATGATAAAACTCGCTGTAATTTGTTTTCGTCTTTGAAAAAATTTGAATCAATTTATGAAGCATCACAGACTAAGATATATAAAGTAAATAGTAACGAAAACTATTATCTCCAGTTTTTCATCGCATGAAATCGATTGTGAAAACATGCAATATCTATTGTAAATTTCTCATCGTACTTACTTGATAATATTGATTTCATATACTGAATATGTAGTAATATTTTTCGTGTATTTATATGTATAATTATTGATCATAAGAGAAAAGAAAATCATGATAAAATAAAACTGGTATTGAGTGCATTCTTTTTTTCTTTCTATACATATATTATTTGGATGTCCTTTTCACCTGCTTTGCTAGGACGCACTTGTGTCTGACGTCAAACATTCATTGTTAGAATTAAGGTATTTTCAAGTCTATTCTCTTTCTACATAAGAAGAAAAATAATACGATTTGCAATCGTACTTTATATGTTAGTATTTTTCATATGCGGACTCATAACCCCTGTTATTACTTATTTAATCGTTGTCCTTTTGCATTTATATAACGTTTTTTTTATCACTCATTTTGATTTATTTCGAGGTCGCTAACTAATACGATGTTTATATTACGTAGGTTTGTTGTTTTTACCAATAAACTTTCATAATTAAACTGGATTTTCTTTTAAATGTAGTAAATATTGCATTTGATGGCTAATTGAAGATTTCAGTATCTCCTTTCATTAGATAAATATAATATTATTATTTTTCAATGTAAACAGATAGGTAATAACATTGTCTGTTTTTTAACGAGATATTTGTTAAAAGTATATATAAAAAGAGCATTAAAAATGGGTTGTTTTTAATACAAAAGTTAATCATAACTATTAAATAAAAAAGTCAAAACAATTAATATTAGTTTTCTGAATAACTATCAGAATAGAAAAATGATTATATGAGCACAACATTTTTTAATATAGAAAATTATAATATCCATTATTAACATAAATAACTTAGGTTTAGATAATTTTCATTATTCGAAAATAATCGACAACGAATATTGCTGTACACAGATCGAAAGAGACATACATGATACATATTACGTTTATTTCTAATGAATAAGATTAATAAAAAAAATACGTTCTATCATAATCTAAAGAATAATATGCAATCTCTCACATAAGTCAGTGAATTTTCAGTAATCGATAGTATTTATGTACATAATTTATATAACCTGCCATAGATAATATTGCAATTTGTACATAATTATTAAGTTACAGATGAATTATTGAATTAACTTTATTTGAGGATATGGGTGCGAGTGACTCACTCATTATCCACACACACTCTTAATAAGAAAAAGAAAATTGATCCTTAAATTGCATTGATTTTAATATTTTTTAGGTATATATTTGTCGATTCATTCATTCTGCTTCTCTGTCTATTTGTAAATGATCGAGTGGACTTCGTCTGCTCTGTGCGTGTAGAGGAAACGATAAAGAAAGAAAAAGAAAAGAAACATGTGCGCGCAATCGTTTCATTTATTATCACATATTTATACATAACCACTTTCTCATACAACACAATCGTAAATGTTCGTTTTCTTAGTTATTTTTTTCGCCATCTTATGGCTAATATATATAAAATTGAAATGTTTTACACTTCGTGGTCCAGTGCCTGGTCAACCACCACATTTCTTTTTTGGAAATTTAATTCAATCAGGCTTATTATTTGGTTCTAAACCAATTTCTGACGTTTATATATCTTACAAAGAACGTTTTGGTGATATTTATTTATTTTGGGTGGGTTTTACACGATATACTATCGTACATAATATTGATGATGTTCAATATATTTTTAATAATCGAAATAAATATGATCAAGGAAGTATATTTTTAGAAAAGGTCAGTATATTGGTTCCTGACAGTATTATTTGTAACATAGGTAATGCTTTTTTTTCTTTTGTTTCTATCAAAGATTTTTTTTTCATTGTGATATTTAGGCGCTAAATTCAAACGACATGGTGCAATCACTATGCCATTATTTCGTCGTAATAAAATTCTTTCGAATATTAATATAATCATTGATGGTACGGACCAACTATTAGATCGATGGCGCACTCAGTCATCTGAACATGTGCATACTGATATTGTTGAACAATGTCAAAATCTTCTACTTGAAGTCTTTGGAATGATTGCTTTTGATTACGATTTGGAAACAATTAATGAGAATCTTTCAGAAAATAAGAATGAACTGACTGAAGCTCTAAAATATATTGTGGACGTATTTCGAATGATTACCTACGCACCTAGTATCATTTCAACTACTTATTTAAAATACAATCCTCGATATCAACGAGCACGCACCACCATCGAACGGTATTTGAATAATATGGTAGAACAAGAATTGACTGAAAGCTTAGATTCGAGAACAGAACGGAAGAAAATTTCATTGATCGCTTCATTGGTTAGTTCATTACAAACAGATGAAAAAGCAGAAGCAGTAAAAAAAGAAGAAGACAAAAAAGGTAAACTTTATCTTTGATATAAATAGATAATTATTAAGAAATCATCAAAAAAAATTGATAGGTATTTCCCGAAAAGAACTTTTTGATGAGATGCTTATGTTTTTAATTGCTGGTTATGAAACAACATCGACTGCTCTTGCTTGGTGTATTTATCAACTAAGTAAACATCCTCGTATTCAAGAAAAGATCAAGAAAGAATTGATAGATGATAATACTGGACAATATTTATCATTTGATCATCTTGATTCATTTGTTTATTTGGATTGTTTTATTAATGAAGTTCTTCGTTATTCTCCAACAACCGATGGAACAAGTCGTACAGTAGTTGTCGATGATTGCCTTCCGTCAAGTGGTACTCGACTTTACAAAGGCGATCAAGTACTTATTCCATCATCTGCTCTTGCTCGAGACGATCGCCATTGGAAAATTGATCCTAATTTGTTTTATCCGGAAAGATTTCTTAATGAAGATAAACATCGTCATCCATGTGCATTTTTACCATTCGGGAATGGTCATCGTCAATGTATTGGACAAGATTTAGCTCGATTAGAACTCAGAATAATTCTAGCTCGCATGTTACAACAAGTGACAATCGGTGATGGTGGCCCTGAGTTTAATACGGGTGGTTGCATTCAAAGACTGACTATCGTGCCGAAACACGTCGGAGTCACTATTCAATTTAGTTAATCCATGAAAAACTAATTTCCTTTTTCTCTTATTTTTTTTTCATTTCAATCATTAGAAACAATTAAACAAGTCTTTTTATATAATACTCGTCATTTTATTTCTGCTTAAGTAACATTTATTGGGCATTGGAAAGTTAAGCACAGGAAAGATAACAGCAAACATACATATAAATTATGTGTATGGGGTGGGTTTGAGTTTATCTAAACACATCCTCATCCATACCCACATCCACACCCTCAAGGTTTTTTAGCGATTTTGAGAACGTGAAATGTTACAGATAAAAAATTTGAAAAATAAGAACAGTGTAAAGTCAGAAAAAGACGACGAAACTCATAACATGTCTAAAACCGTGTCACATATTCCGAAAGATCATTACTAAATTTTGATTGTTCAATATCTTGTTCACATTTAAGAATTTGTTCATGAAGTTCGTGCCATCGATTTTCTAATGTTTTTAATACCAATTCATGTTCAATTGAATCTTCATTAGCTGAATATAAACAGAATGTTTTTTTTATCGTAATAAAATCACTTAAATAGTTTACCATCTTTTAATTGTTTTGTTATGTTATTTCCTGTTTGAATAAATTCTTTAAAATGATCATCATCATATAAGATATATGTTATTTTAACATTCTGAAAAAGAAAGAAAAGTGATAAAAAGAAAAACAAAATGTGTTTTTGTAAATTAACTCGAATAATATCTTCTTGCTCTTCAAGTTGTAGTTCTTCATTTAGTATTCTTTCGATATTATCAATCCATTCGATATGTTTTTCAGCTGATAAATCAAAATCTGATTTCATTGAAAGTCTTTTATTTTTATTTATGGAATCATCAGAATTTTCATTGGATTGTTTTAACTATGATTAGTAACGAAAAAGAATTTCTTTATTAAAAAATGATGAGAATATAAATCATATATTTACTTGTAATGAACATTGTTGCAAATCATCAATAAGTTGTGTCAAACGTTGTTCGAAATTATTTCGTTGTTCATTTAAAATTTTGAATTTATTTGATGATACAGGATCAAAATATTTACCAAGCAATTTTAAACTATTGTCTAATAAATGAATTACTTGTTGTATATCATCTATTTCAGATGCCGTTTGCTTGAAAAATATATATTAAATTGTAAAAGTTAGATATATTATTAATTTTAACTTCTTACCTGAATAAAATGAACTTTATCCGTCTCTTTAGTATTCGTTTTTCGTATTTCATCTTCTTTCTGTGTTAACCATTGATCAAGTTTTTCTCCATTTAATTCAAAATCTTCAAATTGAGTTTTAACTTCTTGTAATTGTGCCCAATGTTGTTGTACAAAATTACATATATATTCCCAACGTTTACTACAGTCGAATAATTTATTTTCAATTTCAGTCGAATTATATTCTTGATCAACTGATGTTGAATCATCAACTGCAATGATAAAGTTTTCTAACGATTGACTTATTTCTTGTTGAACAATAAGTTCGTCTTGTAATTGAACTAATTGTCGATATTGGCGATCGATACCAGGTATACTGTCTTCCATTGCTTCTAAATTTGTTGATATACGTTCTTCGATTTGAGATAACCATGTAGCGAATGATGTCATTTGATCAGTTTGAAGTTTCATTATTGTCTTATGAAGACTAAAATTAAATTAAAGATAATCAGTCGATCGGTTATGCAGTCAAGATGTGACTGAAACTATTTGATATTTAATTAAAAAAACGATTTCACTAAAATCTCTTACATTGATTGTCTATCAAGTGATTTCGAACGTAATAATGTCCATTTTTCATTAAGAATTCTGATTTGTTCTTTAATTTCATTTTCTTCTTGTGTTTGTAAATGAATATCAGTTGATGTTAATAATTGATTTACTTGTGAAAGTATATCATCGACTTGATTTTCATCTTTATTTAAAGTTAGAATAAAATCCTTTTAATAAACAAAACAATAAGAGATTTTATTAGAAATTGCTCTATATACTTCATGATTTTGAAATTGTTCTTTAATAATATTCAAATCATTTGATAGAGTTTTATCCTGATTGCCATATTTCTCTTCAAGTGTAGCAACCCATTGCAGTATTCGTTCCATATTTGTTTGATATGTTAACAAGTCCGTCGAAGACTAGAAATTTCAGAAAAAGAACGGGAAAGCAAAAATTGATCGAATGTTTTGTAATTAACACATTCACAATAATCAAGAGAAACTAGTAAGGCGATAATAATGAAAATAAAAACCTTCTGTCTTGACTATTCCAACGAGAAATATTACGCCTAACCTTCTATATAAGACAGAATAAAAGTGTTTTTTCTTAA
Source organism: Adineta steineri (assembly GCA_905250115.1). Lineage (NCBI taxonomy): Eukaryota > Metazoa > Rotifera > Eurotatoria > Adinetida > Adinetidae > Adineta > Adineta steineri. The sequence goes on from CAJNOI010000109.1 coordinate 251,373, forward strand.
CTTACGTTAGCTACTTCATTGCTGATTTCTTCAGTGAAAGCTTCCTTTTGAATATATTCATGTTTGTCTGCAAAATAATGATGAGTGATAATGATTAATAAAAAGAAATGAAATAAAGGGTGTCTGTGGGTATGGGAATATCTGCAATCGAACACACCCACAACCTCACGTATTCACTTTTGTTTAGTGATGAGTTTTATGTGTAATAAATACTTACCAACTTGAATGTCATCGAGAGCACCCTTTTCTCCAACAATAATGCCGCTTACTATACGAGCGCCAGAAGTCATGAACCAGATGAGAAAAATACATTTAGTAAGCCAATAAAACATTAATGAGTTGAATAGATTATGTCCTAAATACTCGACAGAGATGAGTAATGAATAAACAATCCAATAGATCAATAATGGTCTAGTGTCATGTTTTTCTGATGATTGGACAATTGATAGCCTAGAAACATAAGAATCAAGTTTAAACTAACAAGACAATTCACATAATAAAGTTTCATTGATATAAAAATTTTGTCCTTTAGTTGAACCTCAGAACAAATAAAAACTTATTATCAAGTAGGTTTATTAAATTGTACATCTAGTGAAATCATGTCAGATAAAAATAAATACGCAAAAACGCTTTACACGAAATACCTATGCTCGATTCATTAGATTTAAATAATAAGTGGAAGATGTGAGAACTAATATTGTTATAAGTCCCTCCTTCACTTTTCAGATGTGTCTGTGAAAGTATTTTGGTTACCTATCTGCTAAATTTCTTTGGATAGTCTGCGATTTTTAAAACAGTTGACGGACGTTCTGTATGCTGAATATGAAAATACTTTTTCTTGAAGCTTATAAGGAAAATATTGCCTTTGATTCCATATCACTAAATGAAGTATGTCGAAGTAAAAATGATTTTGTGTGGTTTGGATATTAAAAAAATTCTATAACATCTCGATTTTCACCTGTCTCATGTTCGAAGCTTATCAATGAATCTGATAGAAACCCATCTGATTAATGTACGATTTCAACATTATGATGCAATGAGATTCTAAATACTAGAAATTCACGTGCGAATCTGATTTTTGAGTACTGAAAATAATTTTCAGTTCATGGTTCAGAAAAATTTCTATTCTAGTCGTATGAAAGATATGTACATGAAATACAACTTACGAAGCATAGACAGGATAAAGAATTCCAATGAAATTACAGAGGAAGTCATTGTTCCAGCCAATCACCAAATAGATAGCTAAAAAGCCAAGAACACCTAAGCGAACAGAATGATGAAATAAGAGAAAAAGAATAATAACAACATACCGAGAGCAACTAATGAACGTTCTAGTTGTATTTTCTGCTCGATATGGTCGAAAATAGGACTAATCGAATTGTTTTGCAAATACGGATTGATTTTATTCTTTATCTTAGAAATATTGTCCATAACCATAGCAGCCATTCGTTTATATATAATTTTAAATCTTAAATAATACTAAGAAAAAATAAAAACAATACAATAATCGAAGAATTTTAGATCCGCATTATATAATAAATTAACTGTTCTCTTCTGGTTTTGCCAAATCGCCAAAAATATTCTGTATGTAGACATAGTCAAAAACTGTGTCAACTGATATTCGAGAATGCTTTATCGATCGCTGGATCAATTTCTTATCAAATCTTTAGATCGAATTTGTATGATTCGGTTGTTTGAAAATTATTTTAGATTTTTCTAGTTTCATTACAGCCTAAATGTCAAGCTGTGTCAAGTAAGAAACGATGAAGCAGTTAATTTGAAAAGAAGAATGCGATCTTATTTTATTTTCTTGTGTAACATACAATTGTAGGTCAACTGACGAAAAATTACAAATAGTAAAAAGTAGTAAAATCCTTCGCTTATCACTTACATACGGATAGATACGACGTTACACGAAAAAAACTAGAAAATAAATGACTGATTGTTTGTATGAGTAGATATACTTGTTTTTCTCTCGCTTGACAAATATATAAAAAATAGATTGCTTTGATTTCGATCAGTAATAGTATTATTACCAATTAATAACATATCATTAAGGCAACCAAACGATATTTATCGTGAGATGGAAGTTTTTTTCCTTCCTTTCTTTCATCGCATCATCAATCCGCAGCGTGGCGATACACTATGCATCAAAATAAGTCATGTACATTAAGCATAACTGAAGTCCATTAATCCATACAATACCTTTTTCCTATATTTGATGTACATAACCATTAATAGTTGTCCTCAGTTGTCAATGTTTTCTTCGTTATTTGTTAATCTATTAGAATTCAAAGAACTATTATTTGAAGTTATTTTGCGCCTCAGTTTTGATAATTAGCAACGTATTTAACTCTAAATCGTTATAAAGATATTCTGATATCATTTCTTTTTCAATTTGATAAAAAAAAAGAAAGTTTAGTGTATTACAGGTGATAGAATGATTAAGTTATTCCAGCATTGTTTTTCACATAATACGAGAGAAATTAGCTAGATTATTATGTACATATAGCTACGAAATAAGTAATGTGTATGTGTTTTTTTGTTGAGTAGACTTGAATTTATTTTTCTTTTTTTTCAAAGTGAATTATTTTTTAAAAATAACATAAAACAATCATGCTAATAGATTCTATGTTGTCGAAGTATACTTTATCATCAGAAGAAAAAAAATGTTTTTTTCGAGTCATTCTGTATAGAAGTGATTCTGTAAGGTGTTTGTTTCTGGCTTCATCACAAAAAAATTTATACATTAGTTGGATGAAAATACGCTTTGAGTGAGCTGTTGGTATCAAATTTAAATTCTTCTGATAGTATTTTGAAATCGTAAGCATATACGAATGCATTCACTATAGTAGATTCTGTTGAAATTTCAGCACATATATATTTTAAAGAAAAATATATTGTAAAATATTAAATTTTTCTCGCTTGTTTTTTCTTTGCAACGTGTAAAAACATTAACTTTTTTTCTTTTTGTTTAGAAGGTATGCAAAATATTTTATTCACTCCTTCGATCGAGATAATTTCTTTTCTTTCTTCACAAAACATGATTCACTAGTTGTCGTTAACGTATCACATGAGTCATCTAGGAAAAAACCAACATTCGTTATATATAATCGATAAATTTTTTTTATCATTTTCACTTAGATAACTAGGAAGAAGAATGGTAGTCGATAAAACTCTATATGATGTACTTAATGTCGAACCCAATGCATCGCAAGAAACAATTTCAAAAGTAAGATTTCTATGATGTAATATTTAATGTTGAAAAAAATGAAATTTATTTTAATAAGGCTGTGAAAAGAAAATCATTAGAACATCATCCTGATCGTGGTGGAAGTCATGAAATGGTAAATTTATTTAAATAAAATAGATATAGAAGATTTATTTTTTTTTCAAATTTAGATGCAACAAGTAAATGCAGCAAAAGAAATCTTAACTGATCCTGAAAAACGTGAAATCTATGATCGATATGGATTAAAAGGAATGCAATCGAGAATGGAAAGAGAAGATTTTCAATTTCCAGGTTTTCACAATGATAGTATGTTTAAATAAAAGATTTTGTTCACTGTTACACATATTTTTGTTATATTTAGTTTTTGATATATTTAATTTATTTAATCGTGGATCAAATCATCAAAACACTGCTCAAACAAACGAGGGCGATGATATAAAACATATTCTCCAGTAATAAAAAAAATGTTTTTCTTTGAATTTTTGTAAAATTTTTGTTTTTCAGAGTTTCTCTCGAAGAATTGTATTCGGGTAGTACAAGAGTTGCTGTCATTGAACGTAATATTGTTTGTAACAATTGTACAGGGTATGTAGAGAATTTTCCTTTAGGAAAAAAAGGAACTCTTTTTATTTATTCTAAAATAGTTCGGGTTCTCGTAATGGCATTTCACGTGAATGTACAAATTGTCATGGAACAGGAGTTGAAACATCAATGCAACGAATAGGCCCATTTGTCCAACAAATAAGACGTGAATGTTTGATGTGTGATGGAACTGGAAATATTATCGATTCAAAGAATCAATGTAAAGCATGTTTTGGAAAAAAAATTGTTCGAGAAGAAAAGATCATTGAAGTAAATATTGTACCTGGTAGTAGAAATTCTGAAATAATTAGATATCCTGGTGAAGCTCATCAAATTGTAAGTTTTGAAAACCAACAAACTGAAATTTTTCATGTAGTTTTGATTTCATTTTAGCCAAATGGAATACCAGGAACATTATATATTATACTTAAACAAGCATCTCATGAAATTTTTACTCGAAAAGATAATGATTTGTTAATGAATATGGATATCAATTTAACTGAATGTTTATGTGGTTTTCAACGTTTAATTGAATTATTAGATGGTCATCAAATTTTAATTGATCATCCTGCAGGAAAACCTATTTTACCGGATAGTTTTCGTTGTTTGAAAGGTCATGGAATGCCAAATAGACATACACATTCACATGGAGATTTGATTATTCAATTTGATGTCAAATTTCCTGATGAAAATCATTTTCATTTAACTGATAATCAGCGTCAAGTAAGTTATTCATTCATCTTGATTCAGAGTTTAATTAATGTTGTTTTTTATTTTTTGTTAGCAATTAGAATCAATTCTTCCACCAAAGAAACGAGTTCAATTGAACAGTACAGATCGTTATGAACGACCTGAAATGGTTAAATGTGATATGACGAGAGAAAACTTTCAAAATGATCATCAGGAAGAAGATGAAGACCATGATTTTGATCAACATCCAGAGAGTGTTCGCTGTCAACAGCAATAAAATTTTCTTTTTTCTCAATACATATTTTTCATCATGATATTCTGAATTTTGAAAGAAATAGCATTTCTAGATTGTGATTATGAATCAGAGATTTAATGAGGGTGTAGATCTGAGTGTACATATATCAAATAGAATATTCACATTCAAATCCACACCCACACCCGCGAACAACATAATTCCCTCTAAAACATCACATTTTTTTGTTCGTTTTTCTAAGAGATATTTATTTTTCACTACGAAGATTATAGTTTTATATCATCGATGATTAATTGCACAGCACTTAAATCCGATTTATTTCATATGAATTCTTTTTCTTTTTCTTTCACAATAAAATGCGTTATTGGAAAAAAAAAGAAAAAAAAACGGCAACTATCGTTACTTTATAAAACAAACGAAAAAAACATTCAGTCATACACACACACACAATACTGTTCGAAATTTATAAACTATCAGAATTTTTGCAAATCATTCGGTTTAAATAATTTCGTTTAGGTAAGTTTTACATTTCAATCATTGGAAAAAACGAGATATGACCGCTTAGTCTAGGACTTTTTAATTCATTTTAAGTTTTTAGATAAATGTCAAACTCACCGCTTGTCTGTTTGCCTGTTGAACTTCTGCATCGTATCTTTGATCACCTCGATGCGTACACCATTGTTATTTCAATCCGTTCGGTTTGCAGACAACTTCATGCGGTTGTCAACTCCTATAATCGTTTTCAACTCGATTTCCGTTCAACTGGCAGCTCCAGTTTACAGAAAAATTCTTCCTTTAAAATTATCTCTCGTATCGTTCAACCTTTTAACGTCACTTCACTGATGTTTTGCGATGGCTCTATCGACCAAGAGTACATCGAATTTTTTCTCGCAAATTTTAACATTAGCCAATTCACTAGACTTCGTTCATTGGCCTTTCATGGAATCAAATGCAATCAAATGAACAAATTTTTTCAGCATGTTACTATCAATTCTTTAGTCTCACTGACAGTCAGTATGTATGAGCAAGCAGATAATACAGTCTTCTCAACTATCTTTTTAATTGTCGCTCAAACCAAACTTCAAAAACTACGTTTAATTCATCTAGATTATACAACTAATCAAATAGCGTGGCCTATTCAAAGTACATTAGAACAAATGACAATCGGAGACTGTTCTTATCACCAATATCGTATCATTCTCTGTAACTCACTCGGTTTGAGAACACTTGTTATTGGAGATTGTACTATGGACAATATTGATCCAACGGTTTCTTCATATGCACTTACAATATTTGATTCTACAGGTAGAGTTAAATATGCATCTTTCAAACATCATCTATTTCATTGTATAGTTAGCAATTCGTTTTAGATACTTAAAGTTCGGACGAGGCTCACAGTCTGACCAGAAAACTTCTCGGATAAAAGTCCCAGCTCCCTAATAGTGTACCCGCACTGTAAAATGAACTCTTAAGCTATTATAATAATAATACAGAGATAGATATAACTAGTTGTATCTTGCCTTCATCCCCATTTTCGATGAAATCAATAGCTATCAGTGAAAAATATTTACCTAAATATTTTATGGAGTAAACATATCGAAGAAAAACATTTTTACTTTCCCTCATCTTCATTTGAACATTTTTTAGCGCATCATGTTTTGCAACATTTTTAATTTTCAATCAAAATCAGGTGTACTAGTAAAAAATGAAATAGACTCAATTTTTGACTATCTATTAATTTTTTTATGAAAGAAAATTAAACACAATTTAAACAAACTTCAATCATCTGTGTCAACAACTTGTAAGGCTCAGTTTCTTTGAAATATGTCAGAAGAATAGATCACCAAAAATAATACATACTCTATGTTCTAATTTAACAGTGTATCCGCAATTGGTTTCATTGACTATTGATCACTGCCAACTATCGACCCAAGAACTTGAATGCCTTCTTTCATTGACACCATCACTTAATCATCTGAAACTGGTTTCATTTAGATCGAAACTTGATTCGATATTCGATGGTTCATATTGGGAACAATTCATTAAAAAGAAACTACTTCTACTGAATCAATTTCAACTTTCCCTCACTTGTAAAGGCGAGAAATTGAATAACATCACTACTCTCGATTCACTTCTCTTGCCATTTCAAAGTCCATTCTGGCTCAACAACAAAAAATGGTTTGCTACTTGTGATTATCTTGTACGAGAATCGAAAATTATACTCTATACAACAGTACCATTCTGGATGAAGCTTTTTGTCACAGACGAATCTCCTATATTTGAATTACCGTTAATAAACTCTAAATGTCGCTTACTTTTATGTACGAAGTACAATAGAAGCTATAATACCATAGAAAACGTAAGTCTGATACAACCTTCTTATACGTATAACAATAATCATATGCGTTACAGATAAGGAAATCCTTGAACACATACGCCATATAGACGTTTCGTCAAGTACGCTTTCATTCTCAGTCAAATAGAATAAACGAGTTGTATCATTTTAGTTGCACAACAAAATATGAATAGATCTTAATCATATTTTACACAAGATCATATAGGTCACAATCTTCTGTGACGCGTCTCGGTACCCATTCCATCTATAATTCTTCATCCCCCGTTGCATTTCATGATGTATATTGTTATGTTTTTACATAGACATCCTTTGAATTAAATTTTTCCTGCAATCGAATTGGAGATAATCTAGTACAACATATAGCTGTGGCGTTACTAAACTACAAAGTGACATATTTTTCAAATTCATTACACTGAAATTCAAGTTTTATCTATCATTCAGACATTAATTACAGTTGATCTTTCACGTAATGAGATTGGTGACATTGGAGCACAGTATTTGGCTGCCACATTACAAAACCATCAAGTTAGATATTTCTCACATTTATTTAAAAGTTATACTTATTTCTCAATTTATACACAGACACTTACCAATCTAAACCTCTCCTGCAATCGAATCGGAAACAATGGAATGCAATATCTTAATGATGCCTTTAAAGAAAACAAAGTAAACCTTAGACACTTCTCATTTATCTTTAGTATCATCATTCTTTGGTATAGACACTTATTAAATTGAACCTCAAACACAATCTTGGTAGTTACTGTATAATTGTGAGCGCATCAATTCAAATACGAAATGATAAAGTAATTCGTTTCTTCCAAATTTCTTCTCACAAATGTTTACCTTTTTCTAAAGACAATCACTAAAATGAATCTTCGATCGGAAAAGATCAATGATAGTAGAATGAGATTTTTGACTGATGCACTAACCAACAATGAAGTAACATCGTCTCTCTATTTATTCCGTTGATGATCATAGTTTCATTGTGATATAGACAATCATTGAGTTGGACCTTTCTCAGAATAAAATCGGAGATATTGGAACTAAAAACTTGACTGATGCATTACGAACGAATCAAGTAAGATTTAATTTAGGTTTATCTATTCTAATGATGATTTTTTTTCCTTGTGACATAGACAATCACTGAGTTGGACCTTTCCGGAAATAGAATTGGAGATATTGGAACAAAGTATTTAGCTAATGTATTACAAACGAATCAAGTGATATTTATTCAAGGTTTATTTATCCTAATGATTATTGTTTTTCTTGTGATATAGGCAATCACTAAGTTGAACCTTATGACAAATAAAATAAGTGACATTGGAGTACAATATTTAGCTGATGTATTAAAAAATAACAAAGTGATAGCTCACTCACATTTGATATCATAATAATTTTTACTTTTCCTCCATAGGTGCTCACTATCCTCGAACTCTCCTACAATCAAATTGGAAACAATGGAATGCAATATCTTAATGATACTTTAAAAGAAAACAAAGTAAATCTTCAACATTTCTCATTTGTCTTAAGTATCGTCATTCTTCGGTATAGACACTTCTCGAATTAAACCTCAAAGGAAATCCTGGTAGCTACTCTATAATTGTGAGCGCAGCAATTCAAATACGAAATGATAAAGTAATTCGTTTCTTTCAAATTCTTTCTCACTAATGTTTATCTTTTTTTTTGAAGACAATCACTAAAATGGATCTTTGTAGGAAAATTACTGACGAAATTTGGTTGAAATTTTTGACTGATGCACTAATCAACAACGAAGTAACATCATTTCTAGATTTGTTCCATTAATGATCATAGTTTCGTTGTGATGTAGACAATCATTGAGTTGGACCTTTCGGAGAATAAAATCGGAGATATTGGAACAAAATATTTAGCTGATGCATTACAAAACAATAGAGTGATTAATAACTTGTATCAGTTTTTATTATAGTGAACTTTGCATTTTCTCACAGACATTGACGATACTAAAACTTTCAATGAATCAAATAGGACATATTGGTACAAAATATTTAAGCGATCTATTACAAACGAACCAAGTGAAATTTATTTTAAAATTTCGTATCATTGATGATTATTTTTTTTTCATTTGACACAGATGATTACTATGATGGATCTCTCGGGGAATCATATTGGAGACACTGGGGCTCAACATTTAGCTAATGCTTTACAAAATAACATAGTAATTTATTATCCCAATTTATTCAAGTATTAATTAGATTTCTCATTGTGAAATAGACATTCACAGAATTGAATCTATGGCATAATGAAATAAGCCATATTGGAGTACAATATTTATCTGATATGTTACGAAATAATACGGTAAAAAATATTTTTGACTGATTTAATTAGTAATAATCATTCTGTTTTGAATAGACAATCACTTCGATTGATCTTTCAAAAAATCAAATTAGAGATAACGAAGCTAAATATCTTGGCGATGCTTTGCAAAACAACAAAGTGATTATTTATTCTCAGTATTACCTATTTTTATTATTTAACGTATAGACACTCACCAAACTAATACTCGATTCTTATTATTATGATGATGACCATGCTGATAAGAAAACAAATATAATCAGTGATATTGGAGCACAATTTTTAGCGAATGCCTTACAAAAAAATCAAGTCATTTATGTTGCTAATATATTTTATTTTTATTAATGATAATATTTTGATTTAGACACTTACTAAACTTAGTCTTGAATCGCATCAGATTGGAGATATTGGAGCACAACACTTCGCTGCAGCCTTGCAAAACAACAAAGTAACGAACTCTTTTTTAGTCATCTGACATTGACTTATCTTGATTGTTATACGTTAGATACTGCAGGAATTGGACCTTTACAACAACAAAATTTCGATCGAACTACAAGATCATTTGAAGATGAAAGATGAAAGATTTTGTTTTTAATTATATTATGATTAGAATTCTGATGGATGATTAATTGTTTTATTTAGTTTTCAATTGAATAAAGTAATCAAAATATTGATATGATCCAATTCTTTGATGTTTTTCTTTCTAAGAAGATCCAATGGTTAATCTTATAAAATTCGATCTATCGCATCACTTAATCACTGTATTTATTTCACTGATATCATTTTCAACTATTTTAGCCATTATCTTTCTACTTCGATCAAATAATAGAGTATAAAAATTAGTCTACTTATTTTCTAGTAAAATAATAGAAAACAGGAATAAACTGACATTAGAAACTATAATTAAAAACGCAATAATATATAATCTTCTTTAAAAAAGTATTTTTATAATCATAATATAAGCGTGTATTTAATTATCTACCGCTCTTCCATACATCATCAACACTCGCCTATCCTCCAGATAATTTAACAATATATTAGTAAGTTAGCAAAATGTCGAAAAACTGAATATCATAAGAATAAGTTATGATGATACTTTTATAATTCGACATTCAGATTTTTATCTAGCCTGCATGAATTTTAGAATATGGACGTGAGTATTGTTATACACTATTCTACTCACAGTCTCTTTTTATTACAAATTTTTTATTTGATAAAAGATATCGAATTTTTGAGTTGAATAGACAGAAATTTAGACACTTAAGAAAACGAGTAAATTTGCATAATATTCAATTTTATTTTAGATTCTGCAAAGTTTTCTTTTTTAGAAAAATAAATCTTTAAATATTAATTTTTGACTTTGATAGAATTAAATAATTCTTCTTCAATAGTTTAATTCCACATCATAATAAAAAATGTTAACTTTGCCAGTTGAATTCCAACCGAATAGTAGAAAATGTCGTTGTTGTCAAGAAAATATTCAACATCTTGAAGGTGTGGGTGTCGGTCTGAGATCGACTAAAGAAGATACACTCACACCCACACCCTAATTATTTTATTTATATATTCATTTTTCATAGGTTTGATGTGTTTCGATGATATTCATATTTTTGAATAGCATTTGGTAAAGATACATTCTGCAGATGAGCTACTTCGCTTTTCTTATCATTTTTTTAATGTGTAAAATAAGAATAAAATCAATTGTGCAATACATTTCAGATAACAGATAATGTCGATATATCTTATTCTTGAGGAAGCGTTGTATTTCCTTCGTAAAGGAATGATTTTCGATGTGTTCTTTACAAGAATAACATTAGGTTTTGTTTGAAACACATTGTTTTTACATCCTTCCTACAAAAGTTTAATATCATATACATTTATTTATATTTACTGTGAATAATCCCTGACATTTCATATCAGTTTCGAAAAAGGAAACGGATTCATTGTTTTTCTTTATTGATAAATTCAAATGTTGTATTTGCTGCAAATATTTCAAAAAAAAATTTCCATCGATATCATTATGTAGGCGAACAGAGGAAAAAAGTAAACCATTTATTTTTTAATGTTCAGTTTTCAGTAAAATATAGAACAGTTTTTCTACTCTTCAAGTCAATTCTCATAGTTAATTATTGGAGAATGCAATTAAAAATAAGGGTGTGAGTGTGTGTATTTTATTTCAATCACACCCACACCCTCACCCATTCTATTCGATCTAAATTTAAAGGTGCATAGAAATCGGGTCTGCTAAAATTCTAGTGAGACCCGAACCCGCGCGAGACCCGAGAAATTTTTTTGTTAGTTCTGGACCCGATCGGGTCTAGATTGATCCACAGCTCTCTAATCTTTTGTCAATGAGAAGATTATTGTTTATGATATTTCAAAAAAAAATAATTATGATTTATTATTAACAACAAAATTTATTAACATAAAAAGTTATATTCTGCCTCGTTTTTTTGACGGTAAATATGCATTGTAAAATCATATTTTAGAATATGTTATTTTTAAAAGGGAAAACAACTAAAGATCATGGAACAGAAGCTGCAATTTACATTTTCTATATCAATTTAAGGAAAAAAAAGAAACCGATTTTTTTTCATCATTTATTGTAGATAATAGTTAGTCAGTAGGAGGTAAAGCATAAGTATAACAAAAAATAGTATTTTTTTGTAAACCTCTACAAAAGCTTTTTATCGTTTGTTCAGTAGTGTTACACTAGAAAATATCTCTCCTTCTTCTCTTCGCTACTTGTTTTTTTTCCACCCATGTATATTTTCTGCCACTGTAGCGTATTCCTTGTACAATCACTTTTCTGTTTGTTGCTATCTAGCATTTGAAAAAGTCTCAACGGAAATGCATGGCTTATTCTTTTAATAATCTTTGTTGTGATACAAGGTATTGTATACAGGCGGCAATGCATTTTTCGATGTAGTTTTGATTACTTTATCTGACTATAATCTAGAGGGGAACTATTGGTATTTTTTTTCAACATAAAAATAAGATTTTCACAAAATATGCTGGGAGTCAAAGGATTCTAAACATTTTAACCTTTATATTAGAGTTAGTCTATTGTAAAAATAGTAAATTTAATTTGTATATAAAACTATACCAACACACATATAATAGATATATAACTGTCTTAGATTGCTAATTGAATAACTTCATCGTATCGTCCGTTACCTATCATATCTTCGATTATCAGTTGAGAAGATGCGTCTTTTTCAATTTATATCAGAAATCAATCTGTTTGAGACAGATGCGACCGATAACATTAGTATTCGAATTCAACGTTTAACTACTTGGTTTTTTATTTCGACTTTTACCACAAGTTTACTGATCGTGACTATTTATGCATCATTATATGCGGGAGAGGTACACATTACAATCCAAAATCCAACTATTGATTTATATGCGGAATTAGCAGCTAAATATTCAATAGAATGTGACTGTTCAGAAACATCCATTCCTCATAAAGAATTCATTAGTCTTCAACCGATTTATCATCAAGTTTGTTCGAGTGATTTTGTTACGCAACGTTGGATTGATTATCTATGCCATTCAACTGAACATTCTTTCTATTTTTATGCTGATTTTCGTTCAACCGCTGTGCAACAATTTCAGCTATTGGCTATACTTTGTCAATTAAGCATTCAAGAAACTAAAGATGGTCTTGATTTGTTTCTTCATACTGAAATTATTAGTGACAAACTAATGAGTAAAGATTTTCTTGTAGCTGAAACTCAAGCTCGTATTGGCACATTCAAAACAAATGCACCTGATGCATTGCATTATAAACTAATGTTCATTCGTGAGATGATTGCAGGCAATGCTCTCTTATCGTCAACCCCAAATATTTTCCAATTTATGTTTCAATATCATGATTACGGATACGGACCTGTTTGGAAGATTAATCATGAAAATGTTTTTCACCAAACTGACGGTAATTTTTGTACTTGCAAGGAATTTTTTACGTGTTATTCACGCGCAGGATTCTTTGGTGGTAGTCTTTTTAATAGTGATAATTCGTTTGCTTATTTATATATTATCGATGGATGGTATACTGGATGTCGACCAATTGATTCACTTCTTTCATCAACATTAAAAACTTTTTATAATTAAACAATGATTAATTCATTGTTACGATATTTTAATAATATATCATCAAATTTTACATGCTTAGATGCAAACAAAGAAAGTATATTTGATGTGAATACTAATTTGTCAACTATTGTTGAATCAGGTTTTATTGAAAAATGGATTGACAATATAAATTATACATTATATTTTAATCATTGTGCACCAAAATTGTGTTTCTATACAATCAACAAACGTTTCAACATTAATTATATTATAACTGCAATTATTAGTGTATACGGTGGTCTTTCTACTATTCTAAGTTTTATAATTCCAAGTATTGTAAAATCAATAATTCGGCATAATGCAGAAACATCTCGCAGAGATTATTCTTTGAGACGATTGAAACAATTAATTTATGCAAGACAATTAGTCACTCCAAATCTAATCACCGAAGATTTCTTCATATCTCAGATGAATTCTGAAAGCGAATATTTTAAACATGTTACACCTAATCGCTTTTCTTATCTGTTGGAATTCGCACGTCAAACAATGAAAGTTAACCAATTTATTTATAATTTCCACACAAATTATGGTATGTCGATAAGAAACGATACAGGGCATGTGCTAGTTTACATTGATACTCCTAGAGACTTGTATGATGATAACAATATTACCTGTTCCCTTATTTTTGACCCAATTTGTGTATTACAAACCACTTTATATATACACATAAATAAAATAAACGTTCCTATACCTGGCTTCTACATATCTCTATTCTATGTTAATTCCTTACTATTAACACAACTCCAATGTTTGTATAATCAATCGTGTGTTAACAGTATTCGTAATGTACTTACCGAACAGCATCATTTCAGAGCATTATCTCAAACAAGTCGCTTTCCAAATAACGTCACCATTGATTTCCTTTCAAAGCATTTATTTACTGAAGCTTGGTCGCAAAACTTAAGTTATATGGGCTATTTTGAACAATGTCAACCTCATTTATGTTCGTACACAATCAATCAACGACGTACTTTCGTTTTACTCATGACAACTGTTATTGGTCTGACCTCCAGTGTATCTATGATACTTCAGTTTATGTCACCATTTATTATATCTTTTATTCTTAAATGTTGTCGACAAACACAACAAACAAGCTCATCTGAAGATACTCAACGAGGTAGTAATTTTTTTTGAAATAAATCTTTTGACTTGTAAAACACGAAAACATAGACGAACTGATTATATCTACAGATTTAATTGTAAAAAACCCACGAAAAATTGACCTTTGATGAGGGATAAAAATAAACTTTTTAGCTATTTATCTTCTCTTGGCTGCCGAAAAGGGTTAAAATGCCGACAATTAATGCCGTAAGAAAAGATATACATCTATAAACCAACGAGTTTTTTTCGAATTTTCAGTGTTTATATTTACGAATATTAATGTAAGGATGTGGGTATGATGATATGCAATCGATGACAGTTCTAATCTATAGCTTTTACTGTATATCAGAACTTTCAAAGAACTCTTGTTGAAAATTTATTTTATGATGTCAGTAATAAGTATATACTTGGTTGTAGGTAATTTTCCTATTCGAACATATTTCAATAATATATGGACAAAATCTCATCAATACATTATGACACTGAATATATTCGAGAATGTTGATAGGCCTAATCCATCTAATGAAGAATTAAATACGCAAAGAAAATGGACACGTGCATACGTCGTCGTATTAATCATAATAATTGCTAGTGTCATTTATATTACCATGCTGTCTTATCGAACAGATACAACGACTCTAGAGAAACCAACATTAGATGTATATGCAAAATTACCAAAGTCAGCTGATTGTTTTTGCACCAACCTGTCTATTCCTTATCACACTTTCGTTAATTTCAATCCACAACTTCATGAAGTATGCAAAAATCATTTTATTGAACCAGATGGTGAATGGATGTCATTACTTTATGATTCGTATGAAGATCAACGACATAATAAACGAAACCTTCGTACATTTCAAGGTATGGCAATATTTCATTTTCAGGCAATACAAGCAATGTGTAAAATGGCTATAATGGCTGTCAATAATGAACTTACTCTCTTTCTGAACTCGACTTTAACCACTGTTGAAATACTTGAACCCGATCTATTTGAAAAGAAAATAAATACTACTATCAACAATTTTTGCGCTCAACACGATGCACTCAAATTTTCTTTATCCATTACAATTGATTCGGAATATGTATTCTGGAAATGGTTTAATTTCAGCACTTACTACAAACTGGCATCCAGTAGTTGCACATGAGGCAACTAGTGGATGGATCTATATGCAAGCTGAAAAATATAATCTATCATCATGCAATTGTGCGACAATGCCAGGTTGTGTAGAACCAATGTCTCTTGAATTGAACACAGGATCGAATTGGACAGTGCCAGGAATGATGATTGGTTGTTTACCTCTTGAATCAATGCTTGAATCAACACTAGAATGTATATATGACCAATATTGTCTCAATACAATAACTCAAATTTTTTTGGCTGAGTCGATACAACCGCTTTTCTCTACTCGAACTCGCTTTAAACCAATCAATACGACAAAACTTACAACAATTGCTAGTGAACTATTCATCGAAGATTGGGGTGTTGAATTTATTTATGAAAAGTATTTTGCTAGTTGCCAACCTAAAACTTGCTCGTATGTATTGTCAGAACGATTCTAAATTATGGATTCTATGGGGACAATTTTCACCATCTATGGTGGTATCTGTATTTTACTTCAATTTATTATTCCGATTGGATTTAAATTGGTATATAAATGTTTTTATCGGCGAAATAGACAAATTACAGCAATGGATACTTCTTAATCGAGATTTTTATTCTGATAAAATCCATCAAAAACATTTTCTTTAAATTGAAAACAATAACAATAAGCTTTTTGTATATTTATCTTCATATTATTCAATAAATATCTTTGCTTTATTTGAAAAATATGTTTTTTCATTTTTCTATTTAAAGCAGTTTTTGATTTGCACAATTACAAGTTCAGAAAAATAGATGATCACTTTAGTGAGGATGGGTGTGAGTGTATGCATAAGATGATTTTAATATACGCATCGATTCAATCTCGTTTATTTAGGAACAACTGAGAAAATAGATTAATATAAATAAATATTATAATTTAGTTAAGAGATTAATTGTATAAGATTATAAACAATTTCAATCGTCAGATGATGAGTAGCTGCCTGATTCGACTTCGAATATAATTACAGATTTCCAAACATCATAGGGCCTATCATACTCTATTATAGATAGCTATCTCATGATTCCAATATAATATATTCGTACCTAGGTTTAAATAACAACAACCACCGGTTCTAAGCAAAGTCATGTTCAAAAATAATTTCACAGGTTAAATATCCACTTTCTTCTTGAAGAAAATACAGATTCAGTAACATAAAATAAAAAGTACTAACGACATGACCAATTTGGATCATATGAAATAGATACAGGCACTTGTGGTGCGACAATAATCAGCAAAAATCATCACTGCATCGATATATGTAGTCCTTCATTTCTATAGTGTTACTTTTCATTAAAGATTTGTTCGCGTTATGAACCGTAAGTTTAACGTTTCTTTTATTATTTTAAAATCAAGGTTAGCTATAATAAATTGCAGCCTACCACAAAATCTTGTATGACATATCATCCCATTGGCATATTATCTACTGCGATGATAATCTCAAATCAAATTTCCACTAACATATATATAATATTAATCTAATAGAGCGATGCACAGATGCAGCTGTTACATCTTAAGGGTGTGGGTGTGAGTAGGTGTGGGTATGGGCGTGATCATTAGTTGGAATCCACAGCTACACTTACACTCACACCCTAAGAAATGCATTTGACATATCTGACATGACAGAAATATTCTTCTAGAACTCGATAAAAAAACTTACATTCAACAATTTCTATCTCATGATCACCACTATATATGATAATCTATAGCAACAAGTCACCAATATGTTCTATCTTATGAGAATCTCATGAGTAATAAAATTTGTCTTTTTTTTTGCTTTTCTGCATATGCTAACAAGCTTTTAACTCCCTTACTCTCCTCTAACCCACTCACATACAAGATTTTTCTGATTCCTGATTTTTCTTTTTCAGAATTTTTTTTCTGATTCTACCTTTTCCGGATTTCATGACAACACCCACTGATTATAATGTTATCTAAATGTTCAGTTATACAGAACTGGAAAAAAATGAGCTTTATTAGAAAACATAGTTTATCAGCAAATAGTTATAGATAATTCACTGAGATTGATTTTATGTGGAGAATCTGAATCCATAAATGATTTGGTAGTTGAAGATCATTCCTTGTCAGATTTTCTCTCTAATCTTTAATAAAAAGTGAGAGAAAAAAATTTCTTTATTCAAATGACGTCGTTTAAAACAACAAGAAAAACACTTTTCTGCCACGTCAGTATTTAATATTCATTAGTAAAAATACAACCATAAGGCTGCTTTTCTCTGATTTTTAAGATAAATAATATCGGTAGCATGATATATTATCATAAAAAATTGTTTTTCTCGACAACATATATCTTTGAAAGAATAAAAATGAAGAAATTAAAATAACAGATGGAAAACATTAGTTAATAGAAATAAAAATCATATATTATCTTTTTTCTCTTTTCATATATTTTACAAGAAACGATATCAGTTCATTTTATAAAGTGAAACAATCTTTACGAGACATAAAACTGTTTTGTCAATTTTTAATGGATCAGTCTGAATCTATGAAGACAAATGCAGATGAAACATCAAATTCGTTGCCAAAAACAACAGAGTATGCTTCTTTTTTAAATATTGAAAATGTAACAAAGAAAATCGATTTTGTTTTTAGAGCTGAAGTCATGGTAAAAAAAAAGTTTACACGTGTTAAATTCATTATCATTGTTACTGTTTTGATTCTTTTACTTGTTGGTATACCTGTAAGTATTGTTTTGACAAAAAAATCGGATACAAAAGCAACAAAGATGATGGTAAAGACGGTAACAACAACAACACTAAACATGGAAACATCAACAACAGGTAGTTGTAAGAGATAATAAATAAATCGAATGAATGAGTTCGATAGATTATTTGTTGAAAATAACGATCACCTTCTATGAAAAGAACTAATTATCAGAGTTAGCAGTGAGAGAAATGATCTTCTTCCCAATAACCAATTTTTAATCATTACATGTCTTTTATTTGTTTAAAATATTTCAGGTATAGTCACAAAGACAAAAAGAACGACAGCAGTATATAGTAAGTAAAATACTACATATCCACTCTGCATATTTTTTCGATATAGCCATAGTTTTGTTTCGGTTCCAGTCGCATGAGAATCTAGGGATGTACCGAGTCTCTCGGGCTCAGTTCAGGCTCGGGCTCGGTCATAGCTCAAGTGTGAGGATGGGTGTGGTGAGTGCGGGTACTATCCTTTTCACTCTCACTCATACTTTCATCCACACCCACACCAACCTTTTAGATGAAACGCAAGAAATAGTATTCGTCTTAGTAGAGATTATCAAAGATTTGGATAGTGAGGTAGCATCCTTCTTTCTCTTGCGCTGGCTCTGATTGTAGTACAATCGAGGGGAAATTAAGCACTCAACTGAATTTTATTTCTACATCTCTTCACATGCATTAAAGAAACAATTTTTTTT
>CAJNOI010000109.1:270621-289451 GCA_905250115.1 Adineta steineri
TTTTATTTCTACATCTCTTCACATGCATTAAAGAAACAATTTTTTTTGCAATAGACCAATGCAGGTCAGCATACATGGCACAAACAACGTATGTAACTGGTACAGGTCCGTTTGGTTTGGCAGTGGCCGATGTCAATAACGACAGTAAACCCGACATTATTGTCGCAAACATTGGTAATGCCACTATCAGTGTTTTCCTCAACATTGATAATGGTACGTTTACTGCACAGACAACTTACTCAATTGGCACGTGGCCAGTCGGTGTGGCAGTACTCGATGTCAATAACGACAGTCAACCAGACATTATTGTCTCACACAGGTATGCTCACAACGTTCGTATTCTCCTCAATATCGGCAATGGTACTTTTACTACCCAAACCACTTACTCTACTGATGGCGATCCATACAGTGTGGTAATAAATGATGTCAATAACGACAACAAATTCGATATTATTGTTCCGAACTCTCTAAGTAATAATGTCGGTGTTCTCCTGGGTATCGATAACGGTACATTTGCTGCACAAACAACTTATTTAACTGGCTTAACCCCGTTCGATGTGGCAGTAGTGGATGTTAATAACGACGGCAATCCAGACATTATTGCTCCAAATCATGGTAGTAATTACGTCAGTGTTTTATTCAACACAGGTAATGGCACGTTTACTTCGAAAACAATTTACGTAACTGACAGTGGTCAGTACGGTGTGGCAGTAGTCGATGTTAATAACGACACCAACCCAGACATTATTGTTACAAACAGTGGTAATTGCAACGTCGGTGTTCTCCTGAACACAGGTAATGGCACGTTTACTGCACAAACAACTTACTCAGTTGGAACCCACCCGTTGAATGTGGTAGTGCTCGATGTTAATAACGACGGCAAACCGGATATTATTGTCGTGAACTATTTGAGTCACAATGTCGGCGTTCTCCTCAACACCGGCAACGGTAAGTTTTCTGCACAAACAACTTACGCAACTGGCACCCAACCACGAGATTTGGTCGTGATCGATGTCAATAATGATGGCAAACCCGACATTATTGTCACAAATGAAGAGGGTAACACTGTTAGTGTTTTATTGGCTTGTTAAAATTAATTCACAAACTTCATTCTATTTATTCAATAACACTCTACTCATAAATTGAGAATATTACTCATTAATCAATATCTTTTAGGAGAGGGAGATCGTCATTTTTTTTTATAAAAATCTTTTTTCGCGATTCTTAGGTGTGGGCAGGAGTGTCAAGATGAGCGAGGACGACAGTTGCACACTCCCAACGGATCAGATTTCGATGCTAGCTTTTTCAAGTGACGATTTTTCTAATGCTTTTCGATCGTTTGCTTATTCTTTAATTATCTGTATTACGTCTTACATATTATTCAGCTTGTTTTTTTCTCTGTAAATGCCAATATCTACTTTCTTCTTGTGTATCGTGTGGACGGGTGTGGATGAGATAAATAAGATACACCCACACCCACCCATCAAGGCAAATAGTCATTAGTGACTTATCTAAGGTTATTTCATGTCTCGACAATAATTTTCGATATGGGTGGATGATGTATATTATGCATTCTATCGAAGATCCCCGTAAATGAATCTCTATAAGCTTTTTCATATTTGACTTTTTATTTCTATTATTCTTTGAATAGAGAAACTAATGTTCAGATTTTTTCGCAAAAACGCAAAAGAATGATTTCTTGATATGGCAAAAAGAAGTTGCTAACTGGTACCATCTAAAACATGATGGGATGTAAATAAAGACCGCAACTATGATAGAGAAGAACTTGAGGAATTAAAACAACAAAGTCGTCCTTATGTGTCATATCCACATGCACACTGTTTTCGTAGAATATAGCTGCAATAGAATACTTTCCAACGATAGATGACTCATACCACGTTTGATTTCAACATTATTTATCTAGGAAGAAGACAACATTGCATCACTTAACAGGTCACTATCTCGTTCTGTCTCAACTAATATGCAAGATGATAAATGATATATAAATCCTTTTCTACTCACTATTTTTGATACTGTCTTCTGTTCTTCTATTATTGCATCGAAATTATTATAACAAAATGACTTCGGCATCTGGTTATATTACTCAATTCAATAAAGAAACGAATGTTGGTTATATTCAAACACAAGACGATGAAGCCAACAAACGATGTCTTCAATTCCATCTGCATAGTTTAAAAACCCATTCGAGACGATATGTGACTAAAGATAATTCAATATTCGTTGATGAATTATTTGATTTTAATATTGTTCAGCATGAAGATGGAACAATAGACGAAGCAGTAAATATCAGACATCGTGTTTTAAAATGTCCTATTCTCGGATGTTCACGAATCCAAGCGTTTACACATAAAAAAGCGTTAGATGAACATATTGAAAGTAAACATTGTCGAGTGAAGAAAGTTGGCAAAACGACATCACAGGAGTTGCTTACTTGGCCATCACAAAACAAACAAACCAAGACAAGTAAGTCAACGTTAATATAGCTCTAAGCTAGTTATTATCATAGCAGATTACATTCTCTTTTTTCTGTATTTTTAGCTAAACAATCACGGTCGTTTCTAATCGATCTTTTGGCTCCTTCAGCCTCAGTTATAGGCCGTTTCATTGGTAAAAATGGTGTCAATCTCAAACAATTTGAAGAAGCAAATAATGTCCATCTCAAAATTTTAACAAAAATAGCCTTCAATAGTTTATTGCCAAATTCAATTATCCGAGTTCAAGTTAGACTATTTGATGCGAAAGTTAATGCTGATGTAGTGAGTACAAAATTAAAACTACTTTGGGATAGAGCAGCTCACAAACAACAAGTCCACGAAGACCGATCCAAGCAATACTTCGCACAAAGACGACTGCCAACTTCAAGAGAAATAGATTTTGATAGTGATACGAGACATGCAAGAGCATTTATATTAGCTGATGATGAGTTGATGCGACAACGAGCAACAAGGTATGAACAAACAAAAATACTTATACGAAAGCAAAAAGCACGATTTGGTTGGGCTTTGGAGATGCATCGATGTGCGACAACAGAAGATTGTGAACAGTGAGGAAGAAAATCAGTAATTGTTCATCATCAAAAAGATAAAAAGAGTATGAAGCATAAACAATGGGTGATGAAAGAAGAGTTATATGATGTGATACAATATCTATCATTTTAAATTTGAATATAGATTTATAACCGATGAAAATCAAAATGTTATACTAATTGCTCTATTTGAAAATAACTTTCTTGAATTTGTATTTTCAAAGCTATATCTATCTGTTAATCTTATCCTTATATTCATTTCTCACACTATTTAATTAAATGAATACATGCCTTTTTGTGTTGAATCATGTTCCATTGTTCGAATATGGATGCGTATCAAATGCAGCTTTTTGTGCGATAATGAAACCATTAAAATAAAAAAAAAAGATAAAAGCGTGGTAAAAATGTTTCATGAATGTACTTATGTTCATTTTTAATTGATACTAAGTCGAATAAATCTATATATTACTGTCTTTTATAATAACACATGTTGTATGTGGATTATTCATAGACAAATGATATATAAAATCAGTGTTGCTGTTGTAGAATGTGTGAGAATCAATATTTTTTTGTCAAAAAACATTTAATTTGTTTTTTTTATTCATCAAAAGGTATATCAAATGACTTTTACCCTTTTAGAGTTGTGGTCACAACGTGAATGTATAATTAAATTTAGATGTTTTCCACACTATGAAACAAATCAAAGAAAAATATTGATAATAAGTGTGAAAAAGAAATGATATTTGATGTATTGCATGAACAGTAATAAAGCGTTACTTATTTCTCTCCGTATATTACTCTATCACATGTGCATGTCAGGTATTGTCATATGAGAACAGAAATGAATTGTTTTTATCTACTGGATACAACTTTTTTCGTTTCTCTCCCTCTATATATGTACACATATCTATTCTCATAGTTTCACAAACCAGTTCTCATCGTACTCCAGTTTTTTTCTTCACTACATTATTACTATTAATATGCCAGGCTGTTGTCGTTCATCATGTTGTGGTTGTGGTTGTGGTTGTGGTTGTGGTTGTGGCTGTGGCTGCGGCTGCGGTTGTGGTTCATGTTGTGACCCATGCTGTTGTGATCCTTGTTGTTGTTCTTGCTGTGATCCTTGTTGTTGCTCTTGCTGCGACCCTTGCTGTGATTGTTGCTGTGGTCCATGCTGTTGTGTTCGTAAAACGGTGTGCTGTTGCAAACCATGTTGTAAAGTCATTAGAAAAAAAACTGTCACCGTTAAAAGATCATGCGCCAAAGTTTGTTGCTGCTAATATCAAAATTTTTCTTTTCCTTTGAACTGATTTAATATAATAAAATAAAATCAAGCAAAAAATATTTATGTTGTTTGTATAAGCGAATAAACACAAGTTTTTGTGAAATATTACGAAATCAACTGATCAAAACAATTACACTGAGATAAACTTGTTTTTCAGTAGCAAAAATGTGCAAGATATATACGAGCAAGTTGTTTTTCTTAATGAGGTTGCATTGTCTATGTATCGGTAATCATTCTGCTCTGTCTTTTACGATATGTATATTTTACTTACGGAGAAAACATATATACGCTAATTAATGGCATGTGGGTTGTCTAAAACAGGGTGTGGGTGTGGTGAATGTGAACGGAGCCATAAAAGAGAGACACACGCACCCTCAAGATATAAAAGAAACACATGCATCAGATGAATGGAAATTTAATAGTTCACAATATAGTTTTATTATAAATCATCAAGATATTAAAGATCGTTGAAATGCAATTAAAATTCTAATTGAAATGAGAAATATTAAAAAAGGAAAGAAAATCTCAGTTTATTTTCACACAATTGATGATCATACAAATCATTTACTTCGTAGTTTATCTGAAAGATTTTATATTTTATATGATGAAAAACTATTTTTCAGTATTTTTTATGATGATTTGCATTGAAATTGATTTTATTATCAAAGATACAGAACCGATTTATATGAAAAAAAGAAAATTTTAATTTCTCACATGTTTTTTTTCCTCATAGATATCAATGAGTAAAGAATAGAAATATGAAACATAAATGAACATAACAAACTTCAAGGATAAAATAATATTTAAATATTATCTCTTTAAAACTAAAGAACGGACAAAAATATTTGTCATATTATTTAGACATGACTTTATTTAAAAGAGAGAATTTTGGTTCACAATTTTAGATGTGTGGGTGTGGGCGTGGATGTGTATGAAACAAACAGGATGTATGCTCACCTCCTCACCCACACTCTATATTCATGTCTAGTATATACCACTTTATGCTGTTAAGATACTCATAAGAAAAAAATGGAGTATTGTTGTTTTTATGATTCTTCTATCTTACCACGTTCGTAATATTTTGTATTCTTTTTCTTGCAACAAGCAATTGCAACATTACACAGTATCTATGACACAAAACAAATATTGACTCATTCAATGATAGGAAAAAGCCAACATATCATACGACCAATATATATATGGCTGCACAATGCGCATTTCAGGAACAGTTTATAATGTCAAATCAAAGTGGGGAAACACGAGTGGATATAGACATGCAACGAACAGGACACCCATACTCATATTTACTCACACATAAGAAGACATTCAAAAGAAGTCATATATTATGATACGGGATATGAAATTACAGAAGCGTCATGCAAGAAGTTAAATTGCTTGATGAGCTGCTACTACTTTCTATACTAGATGCTAACATCCATTTCTGTATAAATGTTTTTTCTAGATATAATCTAAAGACATTTTACTGATTGAAAAAAAACACGACACGAATTGGTGATTCAACTAAAGAAGATATGTATACCACAACAATAGTGAATCGTAAAGAACGTCCAAATCATTTAATTGTTGATGATTCAAGTAATGACGATAATAGTGTTGTTGAATTATCACAACAAAAAATGGATGAATTACAATTATTTCGTGGTGATACTGTAATGGTCAAAGGTAAAAAACGTCATGAAACAATATGTATTGTTCTTGCCGATGACAATTGTTCAAATGAACGTATTCGAATGAATCATGTTGTACGAAATAATTTGCGCGTACGTCCTGGTGATACTGTTTCAGTTCAAGCTTGTTCAGATGCAAGATATGGTAAACGTATAACAGTTTTACCTATTGATGACACTGTAGAAGGAATGACAGGAAACTTATTTGAAGTTTATTTAAAACCATATTTTATTGAAGCTTATCGACCGGTGAAAAAAGGTGATACTTTTATTACACGTACAGGTATGCGTGCTGTAGAATTTAAAGTTATTGATACTGATCCAAGTCCATATTGTATTGTTGCACCTGATACAGTGATACATTGTGAAGGTGATCCAATTAAACGTAAAGAAGAAGAAGCTTTATTGAATGAAATTGGTTATGATGATATTGGTGGTGTAAGAAAGCAATTAGCAGAAATTAAAGAAATTGTTGAATTACCATTGAGACATCCACAGTTATTTCAAACGATCGGTTTTAAACCGCTAGAAGGTATCCTTTTATATGGACCACCGGGCACAGGTATGATCGATAAAAAATCAGGATAATTAAAAAAAACTTTTATTTAAGGTAAAACTTTAATTGCACGTGCTATAGCAACTGAAACAGGTGCATTCTTTTCCTTAATTAATGGACCGGAAATTATATCTAAATCAGCTGGTAAATCCGAATCAAATTTACGAAAAGCTTTTGAAGAAGCTGAAAAAGTAAATAGATAATAGTTTCTTTTAAATGATCAAAACTAACAAATTATTCGATAATATTTTATTTAAAGAATTCTCCAGCTATTATTTTCATTGATGAACTCGATGCCATTGCACCAAAACGTGAAAAAACACATGGTGAAACTGAACGTCGTATTGTATCACAATTATTAACATTAATGGATGGTCTTAAACAACGTTCAAATGTTATTGTTATGGCAGCAACAAGTCGACCAAATGCAATTGATCCAGCACTTCGTCGTTTCGGTCGTTTTGATCGTGAAGTAGATATTGGCATACCTGATAGTATTGGTCGATTAGAAATTCTTCGTATACATACAAAAAAAATGAAATTAAGTGATGATGTTGATCTTGTACAAATCGCTAATGAAACACATGGTTATGTTGGTGCTGATATAGCATCATTATGTTCGGAAGCTGTTTTACAACAAATTCGAGAAAAAATGGATGTTATTGACTTAGAAGATGATACAATTGATCTTAAAATACTTTATTCATTAGCTGTTACTCAAGATAATTTTCGGTTTGCACTAAGTCGATCAAAGCCATCTGCATTACGTGTAACAGCTGTTGAAATACCAACAACAACATGGCAAGATATTGGTGGTTTAGAAAGTGTTAAACGTGAATTACTAGAACTTATTCAACATCCGGTTGCATATCCGGAAAAATTTCTCAAGTATGGTATGACACCATCACGTGGTATTCTTTTCTATGGACCACCTGGTTGTGGTATGCTAATATTTTCTACTGTTGTTTTTCACAAATTTATATTGATATTTAATTTTAGGTAAAACATTATTAGCAAAATTTATTGCTAGTGAATGTCAAGCAAATTTTATTCCAGTTAAAGGTCCAAAATTATTAACTATGTTATCGGGTGAATCCGACAGTAATGTACATGATATATTTGATAAAGCTCGTCAAACAGCACCATGTGTACTCTTTTTTGATGACTTAGATTCCATTGGTAAGTTAAAAAAAGGAAAAGAAATACAAGAATATTTGTATTTTATTCTTGATATTTATAGCAAAAGCTCGAAGTGGTAGTGATGGTGATGGTACAGCTGATCATGTTATTCATCAAATTTTAACTGAAATGGACGATATGGATCCAAAGAAAAATGTTTTTATTATTGGTGCAACCAATCGACCAGATGTTCTCGATCCAGCTATTTTTCGATCAGGTAATACAATGATAGTATTTCTTTTCTTAATCAATTAAATCATTCTTACAGGTCGTCTTGATCGATTAATTTATATTCCATTGCCTGATGAGAAATCGCGTGTGGCTATTTTAAGAGCTGCTTTAAGAAAATCACCTGTAGCAGAAGATGTTGATATAAATTTATTGGCTCGTGTAACCAACGGTTTTAGTGGTGCTGATTTAACAGCAATTTGTCAAGGTGCTTGTAAATCAGCAATCCGGGAATCAATTGAAAAAGAAATTAATCGTGAAAGAGAACGATATCGTCGAGGACAAACAGCAATCGATGCAGATGAATTTGATCTAGTACCAGAAATTCGTCGAGATCATTTTGAAGAAGCTATGAAATTTGCTCGACGATCAGTTAGTGATAATGATATACGTAAATATGAAATATTTGCTCAAACATTACAACAATCACGTGGTTTTGGGTCACAATTTCGTTTTCCTGATCAACAACAACAACAACCATCACAAGGTACACATCGTCGTCAAAATAATAATGACGATTTATATAATCAAACAAGAATTGTCAGTTTCGAATAAACTTTCTCACATTTTTAAAACAATCTATTCTACAAAAAAACAATGATCCTAAATTTTTAAAACACATTAAAAAACTGTATTATATTAATGTTCTTTTTTCACCAATTGATGTTGTATATACAGATCGGTGGCTTAAGTTCATACATTCATGAAATAAAAATCTAGATAATATCTTTGTTTGCATTGTTATATTCTAGCTATTAATAAGAATGTGCGTGTGGATGTGGTGGATGTGAATGAAACCATAAAAGAGAGACACCCACACCCTCAAGATATAAAAGAAACACGTGTATCAGATGAATGGAAACTTAACGGTTCATAATATAGTTTTATTATAAATCATCAAGATATTAAAGATCATTGAAATGCAATTAAAATTCTAATAGAAATGAGAAATATTAAAAAATAAAATAAAATTTCGATTGATTCTGATACAATTGATGATCATACAAATCATTTATCTCGCAGTTGTTCTGAAAGACTTTATGTTTTGTATGAAAAAAAAAAAAATTTTAATTTCTCACATCCTTTTTCTCTCACAGATATCAATGAGTAAAGAAAAGAAATATGAAACATAAGTCAACAAAATAAACCTTAAGGATAAAATAATATTTAAATAATATCTCTTTAAAACTAAAAAACAGACAAAAATGTTTGTCATATTATTTAGACACCAATTTATTTTAGATGTATCTCAGTTGGATTGATTATGCTGTTTTTGTTTTACTTTTGAGTAAGATATATAATCTTTAAAGAAATTAATATTTTAGTTTTCTCGGGTGGTATTGGGATTTATTAAGGATCTATAAAATCAAAACACACATCTACTAGAGAATTTCTTGTTGCTGATGGTCGAATGAAGGTGAATTCATTTTCGTTAAATTGATTTCTGATCAATATGTATTTTTTATCTTATAATAGATTTTACCAACAGCAATGAGTTTAATGGCGAGTATAGCTTCTGCAGCATCATTACTTGGTGTGCCTGTGGAAATATATTATTACGGAACAATGTTGATCTATTCTAGTATGTTACAAAAGGATTTATTTTCATGATTCTTAGCGACATATATAACAATGAAAGTTTTTATTCCTAAATTTCATCAAATTGGAAGGAGAATGCTTCCTATTCCCAAAAGTTACACATTCCGGAATCGCTGCACCCACCCAATTTAACATCATTCAATTCCGGAATTCCTTGCATACGATTCCTGCCTTTTCCGGAACAGATCGAATTCGATTCCTGCCAATTCCGGAATTACGAAAGATATGCTTGATGTAGAAATGGGCAGGAATTCCGGCTTTTCCGGAATTGCACAAGTTATACTTCATGTAGAAATGATCCTCCTGAATAATCGAATCGATTCCATAGCGGAATTCCGGAATTCGTGCACCGTCCGGCTTTTCCGGAACTGGTAGGAATGTGCAGGAATTCCGGGAAATGCACGAATTCCGGAATTCCGTGTTTGTCATCATGTCCAGGCTTACATAAATATCAATTGATCAAGTCATTCCGGAATTGGTAGGAATGTGCAGGAATTCCGGAATAGGTAGGAATCGAATGCGAAGAATTCCGGAATAGGTAGGAATCGAGTGCAAGGAATTCCGGAATTGAATTATGTTAAGTTGGGTGAGCCAAGCGATTCCGGAATGTGTAACTTTCCGAAATAGGATGACTGCTCATTGGAAGTGTTAGTATCTATGCAGTACGTATTTTAAATATAATTTCTATTAGAAATCAATAATTTTTTACGAGTAATAGTATCTTGAACAACGTTTTTCATTAACAATTCGTATTTTGGTCGCATGTACTTTTATTTTAATCACAGTAAATAGAAAATCAAATATTTTTTTCTTTTTTCTATAAAATGATGCATAATTAAGATTCTGTGTATGTCTATAATTCTTTATGGACCAAGTTTAACTTTGAGTCAAGTAACGGGATTGAATATTTGGATTGCAATTGGAGCATGTGGTTTAGTTTGTACAATTTATACAAATATTGTAAGAAAATAAAATTCATAGGGTGGAATGAAAGCAGTTATATGGACTGATGTTATACAAGCAACTGTCATGTTTACTAGGCTTATTTTATCAATTATCTATGGTATTTTTCTAATATAAAATTCTTTTATATTTTAAATTAAAAACAAAAAAAAAAGGTTTGATTGATGCTGGTGGAATATCAAAAGTATTTGAAACATTAAAAAATGGAAATCGCGTACAATTATCAGTGTAATGTATACAAGATTTTGAATTTAACTTTATGAATATTAGTTTTAGTGTAACTATTGATCCATCTGTTCGTTATACAATTTGAAGTATTTTAATAGGTAGTACATTTTCTAGTACAGCTCAATATGCATGTATACAAACCCAAGCTCAAAAATATGTGTGTCAAAGATACAAAATCAGCACAAAAGTATATTTTTAAGAAAAACAAAATATTTTGAAAATTATGTTGTTCTTTTTCTGCATAGAGTTATATGGACGAATTATGTAATGAATGTGATCCTCTTCGTACTAAACTTATTTCTCGACCAGATCAAGTAAAACAGAATGAGAAAAAAATAAATTTTCCAGATAAAATGATTTGTATAGTTATATCCATTATTTGTAGTTGAAAAATTAGGACGAATACCTGGTTTAACAGGTCTTTTTATATCATGTATATTAAGTGCAACATTAAGTACATTTTCAAGTGGAGTAAATAGTATGGCAACAGTTATTTTGGGGTGGGTGTTGTATCTTATATGGAAAATAATATGATAACTGTGAGTATAGGATATGAATTAATGTAATTATTGATAAATATTTTGTTATATAAAGATAATTTTACAAATCTTTGGTGCATTTGCTGCTCCAATCCTAGGTGTATATTTACTTGGATTATTTTCATCACGAGTTAAAAGTCGAGGAAATATTAATTTTTTTTTCAATAGATAATGAATGATTTATGTTAATCTATATAGAGTGCTGTTGTTGCCTTTTTTCTCTGTTTAATATTTCAAATATTTATGCTTGTTGGATCCACATTGACTGTTAGACCAGCAAATAAACATGGAGGCCGATTACCAACTTCGATTGTTGGTTGTGTTCAATCCATTAATGTTACTCTTTCACCGACAATAACAAAACAAAGGTACGGAGATCGGCGAGATGAAATAACGCAAGAATAAATTATATTTTTCTAGTTTCAATATCTCCTCTTTGGATTATTTTTAATGGTACTATCATTATGATTATTCTTGGACTTATTTTTAGTTATTCTTGGTAAAAGTCTGCTAATTAAGATTAAAAATTTAACAAAAATGTTTTATATTTAGATTCAAAAGATTCGAAAATAATTGATCCATTATTATTAATATCTCGAAATGAAATATTTCCATGGTGTTCATCAACAAAAGTGGATATTCTTCCAGTATAATTTTAAATCGAATTATCTTCGATGTTTTTTAAGAAAACACACAAGGTCGATGAAACTTCAAAGAATGGCAACTCTGATGAACAAGAAACAATGCTCTAAATTTGAATTATTTAGTTTATTCAATGAAAAATTAAGATTTGCAAATAAGTATTGTCATATACTTTATAGTGTCGTAAAATGCGATACATTTTATTTTAGTGTGTTGATAATTAACGTTCATTTTTCAATTTTCACTTCATTTTCAAAGATGACATTTATTCAAATTTAGATTCAGTTAAATAAATAAAAGAATGACATTTGTTTTAGACTATTTGTTGTTGTTATCTACAGATATATTCATATATACCATTCATGAACTTACGTCGAACTGTTTTTGTAACCAAAATG
Source organism: Adineta steineri (assembly GCA_905250115.1). Taxonomy (NCBI): domain Eukaryota; kingdom Metazoa; phylum Rotifera; class Eurotatoria; order Adinetida; family Adinetidae; genus Adineta; species Adineta steineri. Next base: position 282,970 of record CAJNOI010000109.1, read on the forward strand.
TTTCAATAATCATACATTCTAAATCCGATGGATACTATCAAAAAATTAAATACTATGAAAAATTACACCATAAAACTAATACATAAGAGCAGAGAAAAAGATATAGATTTTTATTTGGGATCGAATAATAAAGTAAATGATAATTCAACAAAAATATGGAAGGAAACAGTTCGTGGATATCATAAGATGACAGTTGTTCTAATTAAAGTTTTGTTTTGGAATTCGGGCTACTTGCAAGAAAAAGAATAAAATGATTGATAGTTAATTTGTTTGAAATAATTAATATAATTCTGCACTATTTAAAAAACCAGTATTACTATTGTATCCACCAGTAGCTAATACTTTTCCATTTGATAAAACAGATGCCGTGTGTTGAGACCGTGCATTAGTCATGTTACTAGTAGTTGTCCAAGTATTTGCTAATGGATCATACAGCTCAGCACTATTTAAAACATTACCATTGCCTCCACCAGCAACTAATACTCTTCCATTCGATAATACAGATGCTGTGTGCCAATCTCGTGCATTATTCATGTTACTAGTAATTGTCCAAGCACTTGTTAATGGGTCATACAGCTCAGTACTATTTAAAGCACTGCTATTACCAGTTCCACCAATAACTAATATTTTTCCATTAGTTAATATAGATGCTGTGTGACCATATCGTGCATTATTCATGTTACCGGTAGTTGTCCAAACACCTGTTGATGGATCATATAATTCAGCACTATTTAAAGCACCGTTATTATTACCTCCACCGGTAACTAATACTTTTCCATTTGATAATACAGATGCTATGTGGTCATATCGTGCATTAGTCATGTTACGAGTAGTTGTCCAAATACCTGTCGATGGATCATACAGTTCAGCACTCTTCGAAATACCGCTATTACCGGCTCCACCAGTAACTAATATTTTTCCATTAGTTAATATAGATGCTGTGTGACCATATCGAGCAGTAATCATATTACCGGCAGTTGTCCAGGCACCTGTTGATGGATCATACAATTCAACACTGTTACGAATAATATTCTCACCGAATCCACCAGTAACTAATACTTTTCCATTTGATAACACTGATGCCGTGTGAGAAGAACGCGCATTATGTATGTTACTTGTACTTGTCCAAGTACCTGTCGATAGATCATACAACTCAGCCTTGTTTAAGCTACTACCATTATCGTATCCACCAGTAACTAATACTTTTCCATTTGATAGTATAGATGCTGTATGATAATATCGTGCATTAATCATTTTGCCAGTAGAAAACCATCCTAGAAGTTACATTCTTATATATTTAGACAATCGTATTGCCCAAAATCTCTTCACATATCTTTAGTTTTCTATATTGTCTATTTTTTCTGTTGTTTCAATCAAATGTATAAGAGATGTTTGTCTCAAATTGATCATTGTGATAATTATACTGCCTGAACTGTTTTTCGATTCTCTATAAATTTTATAAGCAATGTTTGAAAGATATTTAATAGAATGAAAACTAGGAACTTCTCATCTGCTAGAAGGTGTGGATGGGTGCAGGCAAAAGATTATTTATCATCACCCACCGTTAAAATAATTTGTAGAGAAAATTATTCGAAAAATTTACGAACGAGTACAGCTCTCAATTTATTATGTATGTAATTCATTTTCATATGAAATAGAACCCTCTATAAATTTAGAAGGATGGGATAGATATGAATAAGAATTCCTTCTAAAAGTAGTAGTCTATTTTATTGCTGTTGCTACACATCTCAATCAAAAAAAATCACAGATAAATTATTTGTTGATTACTTACTAGCGGCTGTACTAGATTGATTAGTTGTGTTGACGAAGTGAACTGAAAAGTAAAAGAAGAAAAAGAGTTATGAGCTAGAATCAGTACCAACGGTACTACATATTTTACCTGTTGTTGTAACTGAATGAAAATAGATAAGTTAGCCACAAAATAAACACATTTTAAAGAGAAAATATAATGAAATGACACTTACTCTTTGTTGTAGATTTAGTTGCGCTTGTTGTATGTACTATTAAAACATAGAAATATTTTATTCTAGATCAACTAATTCCTTTTTGTTCTAATCGTTTTTAAGTTTCCAAGACAAAATACCTTACCTGTAGTTGTTGTTTGTAATGTTGTACCTGTTAAAAGAAGAAAAAAACAAATAAAATTGAAGTAGTTATTGAAATCTTTTTTTACTTGTAACAGCCTTTGGTGAACATATTTGTTTACTTGCCATAGGTAATGGATAGCATATTGGTTGACCACATCGTGTACTATTCACACAGATTGTACTCGCGATTGAACAAGTTACATTATCCATATTACATCGTACAACACTTGCACATGAGAAAATAGTTGAACCACATATTCCTATATTCGAATTGGATGTTAATGAAAAACAATCGCAATCAAGATTCGATGAACATGCAATTCTTTCAGAATTACATGCAGTAAAATTACATGTTGCTGTCGTTGTTGAATTAACTAAGAAATAAATAATAAAAAAATAAAGAAAATAACGGTCATTATTATTAATTACTTAGCTGTTGTTGTTGTTCTGATATGTTTCTATCGTTAAAGAAGATAAAAAAAAGTATATAACATGTAGAAGTTATTAAATAATACTTACACTAAAAGTAACACATAGAATAAAAATATGAAGATTGAACTCAAAATTTGCGCCATTATCAGATGCAATAGTATGAATTATTAAGTAAAGAATATTCTTCTTGTATTATTTTTCGTTATGTTTCTTATATAAGCGTTGTGAAATAATCGAACGAGAGCTGACCAATTTTATAGTTACAAACTAAAATCATTCTCTTCTTCTTTGTTTTTTAAAATCATGAAATGTATTTTCTTTTAGTATGCACAATCATCGACTGAAATTGCAAGTGTGTTTTTGTGTAGAGAGAAAAATTATTATTTAAAAATCACAACTTTACGAAATCATATATTCAATAGATGAAAAAATAAAAGAAAAAGAGAACGAACAAGTCATGCTGCTTCATTTCTAATAAAACAAAAACACTGTTGGTAGTTACTTTTAATAAAAAGCTTTGCGTAAAAAAAGAAAATTGTAAAGCTCGAAATTTTCAATTCATCTTTATTTATTTATTGATGTAGCATGAGCCGAGATGATAAAATCATTTAGGATGTGAGTGTGAATATGAGTGGGCAGAGGCCTGAATTCATTTTCTTTTAGCTTAATCACACCAAGATTCTCAGCGCACGCCTACACCCACACCCTCAAGATGGTTTAGAATCGTATTAATTTCTATACTCATCTTTTTATAATAATCAAATCAGAAGCTCATGAAAATCAAACTTTTATATTTAAAAATATACAGAATTGAAGGACAATATTTGAATAAAACTGTTTTTTCAAATGGCGCAAGCAACATGCTGTAATAATCGATTTTTCAAGCGATCAGTCGTATGTATTTTTGAATGATCAACAGAAAAGTAACGATTCACATGGTTTATATGTTAAAACGACGAACATGTATAAAGATAAAGCATTTCGTCACGTATCTTGCTGCTAACCTTTATACATATTTTTTTTCATTATCTTTTACATTTTTTCTTTCGCTCGTTTTTGGTCTCTTTGGTTTTTTTTATGAAAAGCAGTTTGTAAAAGAACAATTCAAAGTATAGTATCTAAAAAAATACGAAGTATTTCAATAGATGCATACGTTTAGTATTTACATCTCCACTATCATTATTTGGTCTTATATTATGATATGATATTATTATTTTATTTTATTCTAGATGATATGAAGTGATTTATTTATCAAACATAAAGTAATTAGTTTATTCTGGTTTTGTTCCATTTGAGTGGATCTAAATGGATATATTTAGTGAACAATAAGTAAATAATTCTTCCTATTCATTGTTACTTATTTTTGAAGTGCTTTTCTTTGTTTTATTTAAATATTTTAGTAGTGGGAATCATTTGAGTGAAAACTCTGATGTTAAGATCTACTTATCTAAAATTTATTTTTTATGTTATTTGTGAAGATTCAAACTTATTTAGTGATATATCAGCACAAAATAAGAAAAAAAATCTTAAGTGTGTGGGTTTGTGATGGATTTATCATTGACACCCACACCCATCCATAAATCGATGAACAAGTTAATGAAGCCAGAGCGACCATTGCTAACGTATTATTTTCTTGTAAAACATATACAGTTGTAAAATATAAACTTTTTTTCTGTTATAGTATGAACAATATGTGGTCGAACGAATTGAGTACCGCTGTATGAAGCTATTTGCATAGCGTCCCAATTCGGAACACTGTGATGATCGGGAAGAAATCGCCATCGATTTGATAGAAAAAAAACCGGCGTACAGTAAGCATTAGTTATGTTTAACAATATTTCTGAATACTCATTCGTTGCCGTTATTTTCTAGATGTCGCGAAAAGTTTTTTGTCACAACATCAGCCATCAACAAATCAACCAAATAAAAACAGTGAAGTGCGGATGTGATGTATGTGTGTTGTCCATGTGAGTGTGTCGTGTGCTGTTTATTCGATACTCAGTAGAATATAATAAAATTAAGTGCTGAGGCAGAAAAAGAAGCTTTTAATTGATAGTGGATATGTGGATGGATGTTGATGTATGGGTTTGGTTGGGGTATTGGTGAATGGGTGTAGATATGAACGGATGTAGGTATGGGTGTGCTAGGGTGAGTGTGGGTCTGGATAAGGGTATGGCCAAAACTTTAGATAATCCACCAACCCTCATGATCTGATCAAGCACATCCACACCCTCAAATATGGTACTCACATTCTCCTGTTCGAGGCTTAGTTAACATTTGAAGTTGTTCGAGTACAAGTATGAATAGGATGTAGCGTTTCAATATTTATTTAAAATCAAGGGAAAGACAAATAGTAATAAACAATACCTGATTGCAGAATGAAGTACAATAGAAAAACAAAATTTCAGTTATAATATTAAATGACAATCGAAATATTACAATAAGAATATACAAAACAGGTGCAAATGTTTAGCAAACTATTAGAACAACAACTAATCTTAATAATAGATGTGGGTATGAGTTAAATTGTAGAGTATACCCACACCCACCCTCCATTTTTTTCTTTTAATAATTAATTCATCTTATTCTTTGGACAAAATTTCTTTTGTTTTATAGTGAAAAATCATCTGTCAGTTTTTCATTGTGCACCTACGAAACAAGTTAATTTCTAAATGTTATGCTGGAATAAAAAATGATATAAATTCGAAATCGTCTTTGAAATTGCTAAAAACTTTACCTTTTCAATACGATGAAGTATAATACACGAGTGTATCTTTCGAAATGTGACGTAAATAGGGAATCTCAGTTTTTTTTACTGCTTTATGGCTCTTACTGTTTGTTTCGACTAACTATGAAGATCTTTTCGCTCTCCGTCGCGTTCTTGTATGTATTCATACACAATCTATTACTAGCTGAACTTTAATTAAGTTTCATATTGAAATGCGCAATAAAATATTTTTGTTATTTGCACCGATGTGAAAGTCTTCGTTTTAATCATATGTTTCAATAATCAACTCTGAAAAAAAATAATTCAATTGAAACTATTGTTTTCTTGTTGAATATATGACTAAGGCTTCTGTTTGATTGTACTATTTTTATAGAGGATAAAAATAAGTTGTATATAATCAGCTGCTAGAAGGAATTCATTATACGAACAAATGATCGTCTGAAGAGATTACAGTAAACAACATACTAGAATATTTTTTCAACTTTTATATATCTATATCCACAGCCAATTTCTTAAAAGGTAAGAATCAAACATAAAAATCAGTGTAGCTTCTAGAAAAAAAATTGAATACAAAAATGAAACAGTTGATGTACTCACAAAGATTATAAATTATTTTGTGCAAGTATATCTAAAGGAATCTTGATTAAAACTCGCGTCGATCACTTAGATAATAAATCCTGATATGTTCTTGTAAATCTAAAACAGGGCGTGAATGATATTAGTTTATGAGTTCCATTTCTGGAATTGGATGGAATTTCTAGGAATTGATGCCGTAATTCTGGATTTGTGAGTGAATTTGAGTGCTTACGGAATTGTGGGGAACAAATTTTGGAGCGGAACTGGTTCCCAAACGTTCAGTATCATGGAATAGAAAGTATTTTCTCCACAAACCCTAATACACCTTACATTCTAACATACTAAGACTGCTTGCTAAAAGTCTAGTTTTATAATAGGATAAGCAAGTATCTGTGCCAATGAAGAACATCAACTATTCATATGTACATATAAACAGTACAAGTCCACCATGCAATGATCAAAATCGTACGAAGTACTCAACAGTTCATGTGCAAAAAGTGCATCGACCACCGAGCAATAAAGGTAAAACAAATGTATTATTTAACAATTTAAATCAGAAAAAATATTTATTAGTCCATGCACAAGATATACATTCATTATTGAACAATCAGAAAGATATCAGTGGGTTGTCAAATTCT
>CAJNOI010000109.1:289551-325549 GCA_905250115.1 Adineta steineri
AGCATTCGATGAATATCTTCTACCGAAAGAAAAACAACTGGTGGATTATTTGTTTATATAATAGAGATTTATTAAAGTTCCTTTAGAATACAGAAAAAAAATGTTTCTATAAACTCTTCTACTTGATAATATACTTGTTACATTCATCTGATGTGATAAACTAATTTTTCTTATGAATTGTGATCCGCTTAGATCGAAACATGCTAGTATTCTTTGTGATCTTATTTTCTACCAAGAAGCAAAGTTTAGGATATGTATATTGTTATGTTCAATTAGGACATCATGTTAGAAAAAAAAATAAAAAATCTACATTGCTTCCAGTATGTAGTTGTTCCAGACGACTCGAAGAAAAGAAAGTTATAAGAATTTTTTTTTATCTTGCTGTTCTTGTGAAAAATATATATGATACGTAGCAGAAGAAAAAAAGAAAGAGAGAGAGAATGATAGAAGAAAAATGAAATAACTTTTGTAATTCATTTAATATTTTCCATTTTACTTTGAGTTATAGTTCTTCTATTAACTCAAACACTTTTTACTTATGGTTCGAACAATATTTTTCTTATTACTTTTGCTTGTGTTTATCAAACAATCAAAGACAGAAGATATACGTTCATTTCAAGTGACTTTAATGAATGGTTGGAAATTCCAATGTGCAAACACAACTTGTCTACCATTCACTACTATTATTGTACCAAACATTCAGATGTGTCGAATAACTTGTTTAAGCGATATTCATTGTAAGGCAGCTACTTTTCACACATTATCTACTAATTGTCAATTATTTGCTGATGTATCAAAACAAAATGAGAACATGTTGGCTGATATAAATACCATTACTATGATTCTTATTGACGGAACACGAATACCAGCTGGTTAGTATGTGTATGAAACATTTATAAAGAGTTTCTATAAGAGTTATATATGAAGATATATATGTAGGAGAAAAATCTTTTATTCTTGCTCTATCTTAGTTAAATTATTTCTGAAAAGACATGGGCAAATGAATGAAAAATATATTTTAGTAATTTTAATATGATAGAATTTCAGTAAAAATAGTAACTGTATATGATAGAACGATTCGTTAACTTCCATTCCGAAACTTTCACCCACGGTATTATAAAAGTAGATGAGGGTTGCAACTACTTTCATGAACTCCTAAAGCTCAATATGATCTATTTACACCTAAAAACATCATTAGTAAATCAGAGCGAACGCAATGCTGACTATAACTGGTCTGTTCTGTTTGTATCATTTGCATACTTTTATTAAAACTAGAACCAACCACGACAACAACAACAACTACCACGACAAAAACAACCACAACAACCACTACAACAACTACTACAACTACAACAACTACAACAACAACCACGACAACAAAAACAACCACAACCACAACAACAAAAACAACCACAACAACTACAACAACTACAACAACAACCCCAACAACAACAATAGCACGTAAGCAAGCCAATATTTTTTATTCCATGCTATCTGAAGTCAGAAATGTTTCTTAGACAGTTTGCTATTTTCAGATCTCATTTGATAAGATAAGAATGCGTCAATAAATTCTAAACTTTGGATTTTCATATCGAGTTTACTTTTTGACCGCCCAAATGCTATAATTATAAGAGGATTTGGAAGCGAGGTTTGCATTTGTTTCTTTGGAAAACAGTGTTTTGATAGTATATTGCTTGTGAGTTTTTTTAATATGTGTATAGTGAAACTGATGAGAAGTGATCATTGAGGAAGACAGATGCTCCTTGTTTACATTCGTCAGATATACTCTAGGAGAAGTTATTGATTTTCGCATCATCTATGTCCAATATAATCTTTGTAAAGAAACAAAAATACTTCGAGAAAGACGATAAAGATTAGATGTTTTCCTTCAATAAGTCTCTTCAGATAATATCATTCTGATGTCAAACGTATATACTGTAGAAATGCGAAATGAATCCGACTGTAATGAAGGAAACCTCAATTTCAGTTCTTTCTAGAAAACTGAGTTTTTAAAAGAGCCGTTATGATTGACGAGATATTTTTCAAAATGATATTAGAGATCCAGTACAACAATAAATCGCTTTAATTGTTTCATTTAGCTACCTGTTCAGACACATGCAGTTCGGGTGGAACATATGATCTTACCAGCACTTGCGGTCGAATATGTCGAGCTGCTGCTGCCAATAGTATTGGCGCTACTGGCAGTTGTTACACTAATTCTACATATTGTCCAGGTGGTACTTATACAATAACTCAAAATACTTATAGCTCTGTTAATTTTGATTGTAACACTGCCTATGGTTGCAATGCATACGGGGGCTGTTGTACTCATTTCGGTCCTAATTCGGATATTTGGTGTATTAAGTGTTCATAATAATACAAATGCTTGTCAATTTTATTATTCACTGAACAATCCAGTTATACAATTATCTTTTACATTGAACACTAAACTAGTCTTTTTCTATTTGAGAATTTTGCTTTGCATTGTTTTTTGTTATTATCACACATTATTTTGTTGTTTGTTTATAATCATGTATGCGACTTCTGCTTATTGTTCTATATGCTTCACCTTTGCTAAAATGAGACTAACAAGATAGTTTTCTTGTCCGCTCATATCTTCATTTCCGTCTTCATCTTTAAATTACAGCCTACTTAAAGGACTATCAATGATTTTGTTGGAAAGATTGACGATGTGAATGCGAGGATTACAGTCATTTTATTCACATCCAGCATCGTCTTAAAAGGCGCGTCAGATGTTTTTAGAGTGTTATAAGGAAAACAATCGATCATGTTTGTGAGAATAGCAAGACATCACAGAGGGGCAAAGAATATGATAAGTGTCACATGCGAACGACATCTATTAATATTAATAATTGATTCTCCCAGTGAGTCTGTATCTTATTTGTGCACGCATCAATATGTAGCAACTAGTGATATAATAATATACATTACATAGTTTCATCCTAGTGAACAGATCATTCAATTAGAAGAATAGTAAAAAACAAGAATACATATAACAATTTTTTTATATGTACTATATCAAGAATATATCGAAATATCAGTATATTAATATACGGCTTGTTGAGGATGTTGAATAAAGAAAATTCGTACAAGCATATCTCTCAAGATAGTATAATATATGTCTTCTATTGTCCAAATCGATCACCAATCCAGAAGCGGCACATTTGCCAATCAAAGAAAGAAGAAAGAAAATAAGAAAGAGATAAACGAAATAAAAAGAAACAGTTGATTGTAACGAACGTAATAAAACGGAAGACAATTTATTTTTTACCGCGGAAAAGGTCATTTCGATTTTTTTTCTTCAATGAATAATAATCGTGAAAATAACACTAACTGCTTTACTACTAGTTCTTATTCCATGATAGATAACAACATCGACGAAATAGCAGCGGTATCATGTTGCAACTTGACGTCTTAATCAAATAATATGAATCTTTTGTTGGTAAAATCAGAGAAGTAATCTGACTTATATATAGAGTAAAGCAACTCCACATTAGTAAAACTTCCGCAATTTTTTTAATCTGTATCAGCAGTATATAAAAGGTAAAATATTATTTACGCTGTTTATAATAGAATGATATATAGATCAAATAGTGCTGTATATCAACAAAGACTTGTCTTTATAAGTAGCCATTATTTTATGAAAATATAGACAGAAGAATCTGTATACATTTTAATTATACGCACTCATCCTTAGTGCAAGAAATTTCTTCCAAAAAAAAACAATCGTTTAAAAATATCAAGAAAGGTTAAGGAATCGAAAAAGATTCGTAGCTTTGCTTAACCTTTTTGAATGCTATTAACATTCGATAAAAGATCATTTTATTTTGAATGTGTTCATCGATTTCGAATCTGTACGTTTTGTTTTTCTTTTTCTATTGCAAGAAGATGATAAAAAGAGTCATACCTGTATTAAAAGCACGTGGTATTCTTTCTTCATATTATACTTTTATCATTTATATATCTTGATTTTTTCTCTGTTCTTTTCTCCGTTGAGTGTGATAATTTATACTTGTGTCTACACAGTGAAACTACATCATTTTTATTCATCGTCGAAGAATGTCAGACTCTCGTAGCTATCGTGTGATTATTGTTGGTGGTGGTATTATTGGTTTAACAACAGCATGTACACTTTTGAAAGAATATGCATCACTGGATAAACTCCAGTTGACAATTATCTATGAGGCACTCTCACCGGAGACAACGGGTGATGTTTCAGGAGGGTTTTGGGAACCATACGGTTTGAATTTGGACGATGAACGAATGTTACGTTGGGCTCGTTATACTTATGATATATTTATGCAAGAATTCTTTTCAACAAAAGCTGCTCAAGCTGGTATTTCACAAATGCCTGGTCACGTTCTAAAAAGTCAAAATAATCAACAGACAAGTGAAAATGATGATTCTGCCGTTCCTTCATTTTTGCCACTTGTTCGACACTATCGAGTGTTGAAGAATCCTGAAATACGTATGTTCGATCATTTGGGACCGGTTACGGGCTTTGTCATGTCATCAGTTGTTACTGAGGTTCGACGATATCTTCCACAACTACAACGCTTTTTGGAATGTGACTCACGAGTAAAATTCATCAAGAAGAAAATACAATCATTTAGTGAACTCAAAGGCGAGGCAGATATTATAATTAACTGTACTGGTTTGGGTGCTAGAGAATTAACGGTCGATCTTACTATTCGACCAGCACGAGGACAAGTGAGAGGAAATAACTTTTTTAATTTTAAAAGATTTTATCAGTGTTTAGGTTATTCGAGTTCATGCTCCATGGATTAAAGCAATGTATTATTTTGAGACAGTAAACGAAGGTGTAGGTTACATCATTCCACAATCTGATACTGTGGTGTTGGGTGGTACATTTCAATTGGACGACTGGAATAAGACACCAACAGAACAAGACACACGTCATATACGTCGTATGTGTGCAAAAATTCTGCCAGCTCTTGAACAAATACAAGATGGTAATGTACAGGCTGGTTTGCGACCCTATCGAGACGGTGGTGTTCGTCTCGAACATGAAAGAACTGTGGACGAAATAGATATAGTACATTGCTATGGTCATTCCGGTGCAGGTGTTACGTTGTCATGGGGTTGTGCTAAAGATGTTGTCGAAATCGTAAAGACTTTATTACCAGTTCACGAACAACATCCATCAGAATTACCAGAACACGAACAATTATGGCGTCTAATTCTATAAATTCGCATTTTGAACAAACTGTTTTCATAATTATAATCAAGAGATTTTATCCTTTTTTCTTCTTCTTATTGTATTATCCTCGCATTTTCTTGAAAAGATACTCTTCAGAACAAAAATATATTAGAATAATTATGAATATTGTTAGTATAATTTATTATTAGAGTTAAAAGAATAACTTATTGATATCATGGCTAATAGTAAATAAAATTGTAAATACAACATAAATGATTAAAATACAGTTTTTAGAAGCGCACTTCGGTCAATAATGAATAAAATTGGTTTATTTCGTTAATTTTGATGATGATTAAACAGAAAATTGGATAAGTGGTTTACCTAAAAAACAAAATAAATTAACAGCTAAATATGATATTATAATAACCTGGTGTAATATCTTCTGAATTATTAATATTTACTGCATCATCAGTTTTAATTATATGTAATTCATTAAGTTTTAATTCTCGTTGAATATATTGTTGATTATCATTGAGAATTTCATATTCATTAAATGTTAAATGTCGATCTAATATATTAATATTATTATTTGCCTCGTTAACTAATGTTTGACAATAGGATACAAAAGGCATTGTTTTTTTAATATATTTTGCATCAATTCCTTTTAGATTCGTAAAATGTGATGCTAAGGTTTTCGTATCTGGAAATGATGAATTTTCTTGATAAATATTTTTTAATTCATTAATAATGAATGTTTGCCATTGAGGATAATTAGCGGCAACATAAATAGTTGCCTTATTGTGATCTTTAAATTTTTTTGATCGAGTACGAAAATCATGTACAGTATCTAAAAGATATTCACAAGAATCAATTAATGATTGATCAATTTCACCAGCTGCTGGCCATCCAGCTTCCATAATTGATTTATTTGGATATAATAATTGATAAACATAATCACAAATATGTGGACATATTGGTGATAAAATAAGTGCTTGAATTTCAATAAAATGTTTTAATAATGGAATATTTAATTGTTCAGTTTCTGAACAAAGTTCACGATAATTATCTCGACTTTTTTGAAGTTGAAAGAAACCATGTTTCAATACTTCTTTATATAACATATTGTCATAAGCTTCTTGAGTAAGTTTAATTGATCGATTTATTTCACTTTGAAAAACACGATCAAAATAATTCTTTGATTTATTTCCATCAGTTGATTCCTATTTAAAATAAAAAGTTATCGGCGCAATCTTTATTAGGATTTTGTTACTTGAGCATCTGACTGATTCGTTGTATAAGAAGAAGACATAGCCACGACCTCTTTGGCCCATTGAATAAATGTATAGAGCCGAAGAAGTTGAGCTTCAGCATTTTTTTCATCAAAATTTGCATCTTCAATTGAATCTCCAGCATCAGCAAGAGTAAGACGCATACCTAATTTTAATTAATTAATTAATAAATATTTATATGAAAAAAAAAATAGTATACCATCAGCAGAAAATCGTTCAACAGCTTCTATTAAAGTCATAAAATTGCCTGTTGATTTCGACATCTTTTTTAGTAAAAAGCAAAGAAATACATTTTTTCATTTAAATAAAAAAAATTGACTACCTTTTCACCATTCAAAAAAAGATGTCCGTTTGCACGAAATGCTTTTGGCCATCGATTTTCTTCTTGATTTGGCCAGATAGCAACATGATTATAGAGAGAATAAGTTAAATGATTTGGTATAAGATCTTTTCCACTTGATCGTAAATCAATCGGATACCAATATTGAAATTCATTTCGAAGACGATCAAGTGTTTCTTTTGAGATATTTGTTTTTAATGAACTATATGGTCTATCAACGAAAAATATATAATCCCATATATCAATTGTCATTTCTGATGGATTTATATTGGCAGAACCTTAAATAATCAAAACATTGTTAGACATCTGTACTGTTTATAATATAAAAATGAATAAAACTTACCAATTTTTTTTCCATCAAATGAGTCTTGCTGCTGAAGAAGATGAGCTACAGTATCATAAGCCATATAAATAGTCGAATCAGAAAGAGATTCAATAAGATATTGTTTATCCCAAGGAAGTTTTGTTCCTAGACCATATGAACGAGAACATGCATGTTCATGAAGCCAATCAAATACACCTTCGAAATTTTGACGTGTATCATCACTAAAAACATTAAGTTGTTGTAGAACACGACGTGCATCTTTTTTCCATTCATCATTTCCATAATCTATAAACCATTGATCACATAAAGCAACAACGCATTCATCACCGGAACGTGATTTAATCTATTCGAAAAGAAAATAAATTGTTCATTAACAATGGTTTTTTCCTCATCAAATATATGTATATAAACCATGAAAAGAAAAATATTGTTGTATTCTTAATAATATGCTAAGAAATAATTCAAAATGATCAGTGCATCTGTTTTTTTTCAACATCTTATCAAACGATGTAATTCATCGATGAAAGTTCATGGAACAACTCTTGTAGATGCAACGATACAATCATCTATAAGTAATGAAGAAATCGAGGTACAACGGAAAAAAACATGTGACTTACATAGGAATGAACGACAATGTGATGATTATCAACGTATAGAAACGAAATATATGAATGTTTTGATGCTCTTGTTAATGATGCAAGAGAAATAATGATTGGAATAGATTCTAAATCTTCATTAAAACATATTGCAATAACTTCAATGAGAATTTGTACTGAACCAAATTTCAAACTTGAAATTCGTATTGGACTTGGTGGAACAAAAGATGTACTTACTTTGTGTACGCCATCTTATGCTGTTGCAGGTGTTGATCTATTAAATCGTCTAATACAACTGCAAGAAAAATTTAAACAATCTCAAACCATTCCAGGAAATATTCCAACAAAAATATTAAACAATTCTCCTGTCTTAACATTTTTCAGTGCCTGGACAGCTGCAGTTCGAGTAAATAATCTCGATGCTAATATTGGTAGAGAAAATGCACAGAAGATGTTATCATATATAAAAAAGTATATTGATAATTATCATTCAAATTTAAGTCGACACATTCGATATGAAATGGATCATGGGGATACTTATGAAGATACATTATTAAATTATATTATTGCTCATTACGTACATAATTATACAGATGAACAGACAAAACAACAACTAACTGCTCAAACAATACGTCGTGGTAGTAATGAAGATGGTTCTATTCGATATACATCAATGCATTTAATTATATTCAAAGATATAATTGATAAAAAATCTTTGCATCCATTATTTCATCTATTAGATGAAAATGAAAATAATGAACCAACATGTTTATATGATTGTATAATTACAATTGGTGGATCAGTTGAAAAACGATTTAATAAAGTACGTTATTTAGTTCGACAAACTTTTATGAATGATTCACAATTAAATAAAGAACAATATCATTTTCCTTTATCAATTCGAATGTTATCACGTGCTGGACAAACTCCTGTATATTATCATGATAAAAATGAAATTACAGTTCATCAAATTTCAAACAAAGAGATTACTAATGTACATCTAACTGATAAAAAATATAGAGATATTAAAGAAGGTTTATCAATATTATTAGAAGATATTGGTGTAAGTGTATTAAAACCAATTTGGAATCATATATATAATTTAGGATCACATGATATATCGTCATGGAAAAATATTGTATTAACTTTAATTGAGTTATGTTTAGAGATTTGGCGAAATCATGCAAAAGATATTAAAACATGTCAATGTTTAACAGAAAATAAAACGGCAATTGAACAAATATGTGAACATTATCAATTATCAAATGATGCTGAATGTTTAATTCTTACTTGTATTTTAAAAGAACTGGAGATTAAAAATCATATTCATTTTGGTGAACGTAATACAACAAATCGTCGTCGTAATAATAGTATATGTACAAATAGAGAAACAACGGATACAATTATTCATAAACTTGATGATGTACTAAGTCAAATACTTATTGAATTTATTCAAAATCAAATTTTGTAAATAATAATATTGTAAAATTATCTTCACTTTTATTTCATATGTATATTTTTTTCTATTCTCGAAATAAATGAAACTCTCGTCTGAACTAACTTGT
The DNA here is from genome assembly GCA_905250115.1 of Adineta steineri. Taxonomy (NCBI): domain Eukaryota; kingdom Metazoa; phylum Rotifera; class Eurotatoria; order Adinetida; family Adinetidae; genus Adineta; species Adineta steineri. The sequence goes on from CAJNOI010000109.1 coordinate 298,849, forward strand.
ATTTTTCGTCTTGATAGTGTAGAATAATGTGAGAAACATGTTTCTGATCGAACTTTGTAAAATGATCTATCATAGACAAATATTAAATACATTTTCATATGGAATTGAGATTTTGCTTGAGGATATCTATCCCTTTCTAAAACATATTTTTAATATAATAGTAATAGATCTGGATCATGACATTCACAAATTATAATGATACTTGCTATTCATTCGTTTTTTATAAATAAATATTTTATGTAGATATATTGTTTATGATCCATCGGAAAGCGTGATGATTTTTCATAGAAGAAACGTTAGCGCTGATAAGACTACACTTCATTATATTTCTCGTTATCAAAAATCACATTGATTTCATACAAAGCATACATTTATATCTCCATCCATAAGAGGGAATGAAAGAATAGGAAAGAAAAAGGTAATAATGAAAAAATAAGGTGAGGACAAAGTTTCACATGGTATACGAAATAAAGACAATGTATTACACGATGTATGGAATAAGGATAAAAAGATAAGGGCCATATATCAAATGAAAAGAAATAATAGGGAGGGAACAAATATCGTTACATAAAACTAAGTAAGCAGTAGTTTATTTTTCGACGGATACAAAATGCTGCTTGAGCCTGGTACTTTGAGATTCATTCTTCTTAATATTAACCTGAATCATTTTAGATATATTTTTCTCTGAGATTCCACTATTATTACTCCGAAGAAAATGCGTAAATAATTTATTCAAATCAATGTATATGATTTCTTCTAGTGAGTGTTTGAAATGATCTATTCATTGAAGAAAAAAAAAGAGGTCGCCACAGAGAGAAAGGTGAAACAAACAATTTGTACAATAATCCTTTGTTTCAGTTAATTGTTTAAAGATTTGAACTTGATCTTTTCACAAATGAATGAATATCGAATATTAACTTGGTAAATATCCTGATTTTCAAGTTAAATATTTTAATTATTTTCTAATTGAATTCATTATCAAACCTTGTGAATCAAAATTTATCAATATAACTAGAATCATTTATTTTATTTTTATGCAAAATAACTATCTACATCAAATAAAAAATCTTGACAAGTACTTGTCTTTTAAAAATTGAACAGTTCTATTGTAAGAAAACGTTTCGATACCGAGTGTATTGTATTTTCTGTTACACATCACCTATACATGCATCTAACAGACCCATTATAGCAGAAACAAAGAAGGACCCTGCACCGGCTTCGTAGAGTGCCCCCACATTATCTTGATCAGAAGCGTTTTTGTCATATTCTGGTAAATATAGTGTTGAACCAATAATATAAAACAAAGCAGCAAACGCAGAAAACAATCTGAAAAGAAATTTTACGATGTTACGGCATGCATTTCTGCATCGAAAGGTAAGATTGTATGGATCATCTTTTTCCATCCGACCTAATTGATAAATTATCCACATATCAGCAGATAATAGTATGGACATGCTGGCGATAAAAAGATATATACCACATGTAAGTGTATTAAGTTGTTGTATGTATAAGATTGCACGGGCAAGATCCAAAGCAGCAGAAAGAATCAAAAATAAATCACTGAGTGCAATTTCGGTTCGTATGAATCCTTCGACAAATGAATATTCCAGATATGTAAATTCTTCGATACGTTGCAACGTGTATGCTAGTCGATATTTTGCATACAAAAATAAACCAACTCGATCTTTGAAAATTTTTGGTATTTCGGCAAATAATTTAAAAGTTGCACCGGCTTTGTAGAGTGCTGCACCTACTTTTAATGCATAGCTTTGATGAATGACGCTGTCAAAATACATGGCAGATGCGCAAATATAAGCCAAAGCCTGAAGTAACAAGAAAAATCCGCGAACTAGATCATACAACACCCTAGTTCTTCGTTTATAAACAACATCTTCATCGATATACTTGAGACCACGAATATCGTCTGTATAAACTTCGGGAGATAACATTATATCAATATTTTATTGTACTCGCTCACTGTCGATTGTATATATTAATAGCTGTACGATTGTTTTTTTCTAATCAAGAGAAAGTGCAATCATGAGGAAAAGGATATGCAAAATAGTATACGTTTTTATAGAGGCAAAAAGGTTTATACTAATAATAGATACGAAGGTAAATTCGCTACAAAAAACGCGAAGGTGTAGATTTTGATGTTATTCTTTTTCTGTATTAAACAATTGCGTATTTTATATATACTATTTGTTTAAAAAGTATTTATAATCGTTTACTGAGTCTTCATGTAATTAAGCGTCAGTTTTTATCTCGTTCTTGATTAATAGGTAAGAAAGTAAGACTTGGTCTCGAGGTTTCTGTATCATTATAATGAGATTATTTTTTTTCTTTGTTTCTCTTAGAGACCTATTTTATTCGGATATATATGTATGTTCGAATCTTTATTCAATGAATAGAAGAGAAAAAAGAACACAAAAATGAGAACATATATAAAGAACAAAGAACAGAAAAAAAATTAAAAGAGAATGTATGTGAGAGTAACAGTGCGACATCCCGTTAATATACTTTCCTATTGAAAGAGAAAATATATCAAATTGGTATTTTTAGATGAAGAACAAGGTACGCAATGAACAATATGAAGATAGAGAAAGTAATCGAAATAAAAAAATTATAATATACATAGCAAATACATTTTTCTAAGCGAGATAAGCAACATAGAAGAGTAGAAAAAAATAAGATGTACCATATGGAATCGAAAGTCGAATATCATTAATTGCGAGAGTTACAACAGATGGTTAAAATCACACTAATCTCTATTAGACCAATTGAAGAACTTGAAGATAATTCAAATAAATCTTGTTGAATATATTTAACTATGTAAGCAATAAAATTGAATCTTTTAGCTTTCATTCATATTTCTGTGAAATAAATTAATCTCGAGATCAAACGATTTCGATTGTGTTCATCTGTGGAGCTAATTTTTACCTATAATTCGAGACTAAGACCAACATTTTAGCGTTTAATTTGATGGAGAACTCCGAGACTCCAACGTATTATTAAACGCCAAAATTGATAAATGTAACCAAAACTAACATTTTCAGAGCGGAACAAAGCAATAAAATCAACTCATTGTTTCTATATAATTCCGTAGTACAATAAGAAAAACATGCTATTAGTCTGTGTAAAATTTGAAAGGTGTGGTCTCATTAAAGAGCTACTTTGAGAAGAAATAAATTCAATTAATACTAACATGATCGATAAATTTAAACAAGATTTTGAAAAATTTAGTCTCTTATGATTGTAAGTGTTTTCTTATAATAAATCTTGTGCATGGCAAAATAAGTCAAACATAGTTTTATCACTGAAACTATCATCTAACTAGAAAATGCATATAATGATGAACAATTTTTTAATATAATAGGAGTATCAAATATTCGATTCTCTAGTTTCTTACTTCTTTGACATTTCTATTTACTAAAATAATAATACAACAAATAATTTTCTCCATGTGCTTACTATAATACTCGATAATGTTATATGGATATATATATATATATTTCTCTTTTGTCATGTTTTCTGTTAGTGTAATTACCATCATAAACATGGTTGATTAATGTCATCGATAATATTATTCAATAAGATAGACAAGAAATAACAGACATCTCATTTCAATTTATATATATCTATATAAAAACCAAGAAGTATCATTATCGTTTTTCTGAATATACACATAAATGTCGTTTTTTCAATATCTAGTAAATATACGATAATTTATTTTTTAAATATAAATTTTATATAACATAGATGTTTGTCATCATTATGATGTTAATTCAATCGATAAATTCTTATACAAATCCTTTCGATTCAATGGCAACTCCGTCGGTATATCAACGAGCCATTAATGAAATTCAACGAATAGATTATAATTTAACGAGAGAAAAAGAAAAATTATATATCGATCGTCAAAATTTTGAAGAAGAAAAAAATTCCTATCGAATACCGATTGATAATACAGATGTTATTCAACTTAATGTTGGAGGCGAAATTATTACAACAATTCGTGAAACTTTAATCTGTATTCCAAAATCAATTTTATCTATTATATTTAATGGTCAATGGGAACGTAAAATACAACGTGATCAAAACGGAAATATATTTTTCGATTTTAATCCAGTACTTTTTCGTCATTTACTTGATCAATTACAAATATTTGATAAAAATAATCCGATGCATTTTTCTCCACCGTTAGATCCTGTACTTGTAGAACCTTTTAAAAGAATGCTTCGTAAATTAGGACTCGAACAATATTTACCATTAGAAAAGGATGTTATTAATTTTAATATTGCGGGAAAAATATTAACACATCATCGTAAAATATTTAATCAAATAGCCAATACTAGTTTTGATGTACTCGATCCATTTTCTAAACCAACACAATATGTTAATAATACTGATGTATTTCTTGATATTGATTTAAAAAATTTTCAACATCTAATTAATCAATTACGTGAAGAACCACCGGAAAAGATGAGTTGTAATAAAATATCACCGAATAGAATGATTTCTTTTTATAAAATGCTTAGTTATTTCAAAAAGAATCGTAAGTAAACTATCGATTATATCGAAAGATTGATCGTCATCTTTTGTTTTAGAACGAATCCGGAAAAAAACAGATAAATGGAAACAACATGGAATTACGGTTGCTGGAGGACATGGACGAGGAAGTCAATTAAATCAACTTTATTATCCTCATGGAATTTTTCTTGATAATAAAAAAACGATTTATGTTGCTGATAGTTTTAATCATCGGATTGTTGAATGGAAATATGATTCATCATCTGGTTATCTTATTGCTGGTGGACATGGTGAAGGAAATAGAATTGAACAATTAAATCGACCCACAGATATGGTTATTGATCAACAAAATAATTCTTCTATTGTTTGTGATCATAGAAACAGACGTGTAATTCGATGGTTTTATAAAAATCAAACAAATCAACAAATTCTTATTTCTGATATTGATTGTTCTCGTATGACTATGGATAAAAATGGAGTTCTTTATATTTCGGATTATAAAAAGAATGAAGTTAGACAATGGAAAGAAGGCGATAGCGAAGGAAGAATTGTTGCAGGTGGAAATGGTCAAGGTAATCATCTTAATCAACTCAATGCTCCATCATTTATTTTTATCGATGATGATTATTCACTTTATATATCAGATACTCGAAATCATCGTGTAATGAAATGGAAAAAAGATGCTAAAGTAGGAATTATTGTTGCTGGTGGAAATGGTCAAGGAAATATTCTTAGACAATTATCGGCTCCTCAAGGAGTCGTTATTGATGATTTTGGTCAAATTTATATAGCAGATTATGAAAACAATCGAGTAGTTCGTTGGACTGAAGGAGAAAAAGAAGGTTCAGTTGTTGTTGGTGGAAATGGTGATGGAAAAAAATCAAATCAGTTCAGTGGTCCTATTGGTTTATCATTTGATATTGAAGGAAATCTATACGTTGCCGATCATGGGAATCATCGCGTTCAAGGATACGAAATTGATTTTGATAAATCCTAGTTTAAAGCAAAACTTTTCATTTATAATAAATAAACTGATTAAGATAATTTGAATAATTATTAGTACCTATAATTGATAAACAAAGGATGACTAATGACAGTCGGAATGATAGAATTTCGATATTTCTGCAAATCTAAGTTCATAGAGTACGAATATAACGGAATGAAATATTACCTTCATTATCTATGATCTATTTTTCATTTACTCTTACATCATTTTAATCACGTTGTTTTCTGCTTGAAGTGAGAAAGTTGAATTAATTGTCATAAAATTTATTTCTTATGCTATAATCCATAAAAATCTACATGATTGTTTTTAAGTACCTGGTTGATAAGTGCAAATGTATTTTAGGCAAGAAAATTACTCTCTCAATTTAAACACAAAATCAGCAGGAGAGAAAAGTCCAGAAATCGATGTAATAATAAGCTTCCAACTGTTTTTCAAAGAATCACTAACAAATCTGAAAATAGCGCCTGATTATCAACGCTCATTATTATTGAAACTCCGGGAATCTTGATGAATGAGTAATCTGAAAATGATAGTAAGAGAATACAGAGAGATAAGCATCGTCTGTTTAAGATTCATAAGAAATGTAAATAAGATATTATAGACATTACAAAAATGTTAAAAGAAGCAACAGTCAATTTTTTAACTCGTCTTCTCAATTATGTATTTGCTATACCTATGTTAATCTTAGGTATGATTGGATCGATTTTAATTATTATGATTTTTACTCAAAAACGTTCATTTCGACAAAATACGAGTATGACATATTTATTAGCGGGCGCCATTGTAACAGGTATTCATTTGCCAACTATCTATATCCAAATGATTCTTGTTTATGGTTTCGGAGTTTCATTAATGAATACAGATGAAAATGCTTGTCGTGAACATACATATTTACGTTATGTAACAACAGTTGCAGCTATTTCATTTCCGTGTTGGGCAATTTTTGATCAATATATTATTACTTCTCGAAATGCGATTATTCGAAATCGATGGAGTTCACTTCGTCTTGTTCGTATGATCATAGTTAGTAATATAATCTTTTGGATATTGATCTATATACCTGTTATTTTTAATACTGGAATTATCAATGGTGTTTGCAATTTTAAACCTGGACCATATACAACATTCAATACTTATGTATTTACACCTCTTGTTTATGGTATAGTTCCTGCTTTCGTAATTACTTATTGTACAACGGGTATTGTACGAAATCTTCGTGGAAATCATACCCAAGGTTCTGATAAAAAAATTACAAATCAAGTCCGTGCAATGCTTACTCCTCAACTTTTTATTCTTGCTATTTCTGGAATACCATTTGGTTTTCAAGGTATCTATCTTGATTTAACTAATGGTTATGTTAAAGATGCTTTTCGAATTGCACTAGAGAATTTTTTTGGTCAAGTTATTTTGATTTTTTATCATTTTAATTATGTATTTACATTTTATATTTATGTTTATAAATCAAAAGAAATTAGAAAAATATTAAAAAGTCAATTTTTTAAATATACTCGATTGAATCAAGTTGGTACATTTAATTCAACTGAAGTTCGTAAATGAATCAAATCAAAATTATAATAACAGTATAGAATTTTTTTCCTATGAGTATTTGTTGTTTGTGATCTCGTTTTTTTTGTTAAATCAAAATTTCTTGTTTATCTTTGTTCCAATAAAATAAATATATCATATGAAAAAAGAGAATAATAAGACTTGATTGAATGCCAATGTATCTATACATAGAAATGGCATATAAAATATCTAATATGATTAATTTTTCGAAAATCGTTTGTTTTTTGAAAATAATTTTCTTTTTTTGTAATATAGGCAGCGTATTATATTTCGACTCGAACATATATAACTCACAACTTTTGTTTATAAACTAAACAATATTATTGGAATTCATAAACATCGTGAAACTCTTGTATATGTCAATAGTAATTATTATCAATGAAAAAGCTTTGATACGATAAAAAAATACCTAGGTACATCTAACGAGGTTATATTATTCTCTTCTTTTTTCTCGAATAATGAAGAATGTTAAATAAAGACTTTTAATCAGGAAAGAAAATTGACAAAAATATCATAAATAAGTTCATTATGTCAATAGTGAAATAAACAATCAAATTTGTTTCCTTTAATAGAATGAACAGGAACATAATATTTTCACGTGATAATATAATTTTAAATGAAAAATCATCATTATAATGAAGTACGTGAATTCTTTAGAAAATTAAAGAAAAAAAATCGAAAAAAACATGTAAAATATGTTTGCTTTTTATATTGAATATGAGATAGATGATACAATATGATATTTTCAATATATCAATTAATAATTTTTTTTTAAGAAATGATTTCTAATAGAACAATGAAACTTTATTGAATTAATAAAGTATTGTCGAGTAGTCACTGTAATGATAAATACCATTGAAATCTTTTATATAGTCAAATACTTGGTAATGCTATCTGATATGAGATTCTTACGACTTCTATATAATATTTTACTATTCTTGACGAGTACTTATGCTTCAATAAATCAATCTGTTAAATAATTGATTACTATTGTAAAATAAGTTTGTTAGAAAGTACATATTCGATTTTTTCTACAGTTCATGCACATTGTTTGTTTCAACTAATATCATAATAATAGAATTTCGATAAGAACTGTTTTTATGTAAAACGTAACTAACGAGTGGATTATAGTGAATCGCCTTATTTGTAGTACGTTTTATTAAAAAAAGCGAAATACTCTACAATTTATTTTAGTTGTATACTTTTTGTTTTGAAGAAACGCAAAATTGCGTGCCCATTTTTTACTATTGCAAAAAAAGTCATTCTTTTTTTCTTTATTTCATCTATTTTTCATCCATTACATTTGATTATATAGACAGTAATATTTATACTATACAAATAAGCATACTGATTAATGATGAAGTTAAAAGTGTAATATTGATAATCTTACTATCAGGCAGGCACACATAAATATTTTTATTCTTTGTGATGAAAAAAAGAAATGAAAATTGTATGTCTATTCGAACCATTCACATTTTTTATTTTTGCAAATAAACGTGTCTACTCAATCAATATTGATTCAATTTTTGTTTATTGACTTTTTAGATGCAATTCATTCGTCATGTTGAAACAATGTTCTGTCAGTATTTATCATTTCGCGGAGTAAAACTATTAAATAGTTGAAAAGGAAAATTACAAAATTTTTATCGGCGAAAGTGAAACAAATGAATTTATATATTTGAGTATCGCAACAGTTCGTGCATAGTTGACAAATAAAATATATTTTGACGATGGGATCAGCATTGAAAAAGTCTACACCAAGTGAAAACAATCTAGAAACATCGGCTCTTGTATGGCTCGATAGTACCGCTAATAAATTACAAGAAAGTATTGATGCACAACATCAACTTCGATCAATAATTAATCATTTAGAAATATTTGAATTTGCAAATGATTGTGAACAATATATAAAATCATTATCAGAACTCGATCGAATTATTCTTATTGTTAGTGGTGCATTGGGTCAGAATATTGTTGGTCGTATTCATCAATATCGACAAATTGTTTCCATTTATGTCTATTGTGGAAATAGACAAAAACATGAAGGATGGACTAAACAATATCCAAAGGTATCTATTTTATATTTAAAAAAAATATCATCATTAAATTACTTTTTTGTCATTTAATATTCGAGGTTTGGCCGTACAACTAGATGAACTCATTAGTAAAATACAATTCGATCAAGTAGAACAACAACATAACAAAGTAAATGAACCACTTATATTTACTACATACAATACAAGTAATTCTGATGAGCAACTAACAAGTGGACTCAATGGACAATTTGTTCATTCACAATTATTAATTGATTGTCTTCTTCAAATTCAATTCACTTCAACTGATAAGAATGAATTAATATCCATTTGTAAACAACAATACGAAGGTAATGATGATCAATTAGTTCTTATTCAAAGATTTGAAAATGAATATAAAAGTAATCAAGCATTACGATGGTATACTAGAGATTCGTTTATCTATCGAATGTTAAACAAAGCACTTCGAGCACAAAATATTCATTTAATATTTTTATATCGTTTTCTTATTCGTGATCTTGAGCAACAATTAAAAGATCATCAATGTTCATCACGTTTAACTGTTTATCGAGGTCAATTAATGTCTACTAAAGAATTTGAAGATTTGAAAAAAAAACCAATTGGTGAACTAATTTCAATGAATTCGTTTCTATCAACAAGTCTCAGTCGACCATTAGCTTATTCATTTCTTCGTCAATCGACAGATCTTGAACGTGTATTATTCGAAATTGATGCTAATCCTGAAATTCATGGTATTAAACCTTTCGCTAACATTGCTTCACTTAGTTACTATCCTAAAGAAGAAGAAGTTCTATTCATGTTAGGATCAATCTTTCGTCTTGTTGATCTTAGTCATGATCGAAATGGAGTATGGACAATAAAATTAAGTTTATGTAGTGATCAAGATCTTGATTTAAAAGAGATTTTAAATCATATGAAATCTCAAAATACCGAAGAAAATATAAAACTTGTCAAATTAGGCGATATTTTACGACAAATGGGTAAATATGATGAGGCTGAAAAATATTATCATCGTTGTCTGCATAAACTTTCATCAGATGATGATCGAAATATTTCTATATGTTATTATGCACTTGGACGTTTAGCTGATTGTAAAGGTGATTTAGATCAAAGTCTTGAATGGTTTCAAAAGTCATTGGAAATCGATATGAGAATTTTAAAACCAGATGATCCAAGTATTGCAAATACTCACAATAGTATGGCTAATATTTATCAAATCAATGGTGATTATCAACAGGCATTAAAATCCTACAATAAAGCACTTAAGATATTTCGACAAGCACATGGTGAAGGTAATACACATGTAGCTATGTGTTTGAATAATATAGGAGCTATTTATCAACGCGAGAAGAATTATTCCGAAGCTCTAAACTATTATCAAAATGCATTGACTATTCGTCAGAAGCATCTTCCTTCTAATCATTATGATATAGGTGGATCATATAATAATATTGGTATTATATATCGACATCTTGGCCAATCTGATCAAGCTTTAGATCAATATAATCTTGCATTAGGAATCTACAAAGTATCACTTCCGCCTCAACATCCAGATATTGCCATGACACTCGAGAATATAGGTATCGTTTATGAAGAAAAACGCAATTGGAATCAAGCATTATCGTATTATAAAAAAGCCGAAGATATCTATGATGCAATATTGTCGCCAACAAATTCTGATGTTGTTCAAATTAAGAAAAATATCGAACGAGTATCATCTAAATTAAGTTAACATTTTGATACTGTTTTAATAATAATGAGACATATTTTTCTCATTTTTTATTTTATTCAATAATAAAAAAAGATCATGAAAATTTTTATTTCTGTTTTTAATGAAACTATACATTTATGGTAGAATGAAAAGAGCTAAATATCTAAGTTCTTTAATATCTAAATGAATGAATGATATGATAGAATATTGCTTGCGTATTATGTAAAAACTATCTTGAAGATAACATGAAAATTTTAACAGCAAGAAATCGTATGATGTTTCCATGAAAATATGTAGATAATAAAATTATTATACTTGCAAATGAATAAGTTTCAACGAATATTATCACTTTATTTATACATTCGAAGAGGAGAGACGATTCGTAAAATGATGATCTATCATAAGTTATTCAAAAAATATCTACTTGCCTTTCGTTTTAATAGAGTTAAGAATTTGTAAAATTCGTTTTTTTTCTAGAATAGATTTCTGTAATGAATAAACGAATTGCTGTCAAAAGATCGAAAACAAAAAGATCGAAAGAAAAAATCTCGAAAAAAAAATCTCGAAGGGAAAATTATCGAAATAAGTAAATCTCGAAAGAAAAACATCGAAATTAATAATGTCGAATTTCAATATGTCGAAAAAGTAAAATTTCGAAAATTTGGGATTTCGAAAGATGTCATATCATTCCACTCGCCTTATGTAATTTCATACAAATATTCGTACCAATCGAGAGCTTTTCTATATTCTTGTCCGTCTAGTCTTACTTTCTATTTTAACAAGTTATGCTTTGTATATTCTCCTTTGTATACTTCGTCTATATGTATAGCGCGTGCACTATCATTTAATTCATTCATGTTCTTTCTATTCACACAATTACATCGCATTTCTTTTACTGATCTTTGAACTTTTAAACTTGGAAAGCATGAGAAAATCCGTCGAAAATAAAACACCTGTAATTTCCTTTATTACAAGTAATAAAAAGAAACGTCTTCTCACAATCAATGGCTACATTTATCATGAAAATAAATCAACATCAAAAGTATGTTATTGGATATGTACTCAAAAACTATGTTGGGCTGGTGTTCATCTTAATCCTCATGACCAATTTATTAAATTCACTACAGTCGGCCATACTCATATGCCCGTTCCCGAACAGGTAGAGATTCGAAAGCTATTAACAAGAGTTAAAGCACGAATCAACGATGAATCAACAGCTATTGGTCAGATATATAATGAAGAACTTGTGAAAGCAAATCTAACAAAATCAGCTCTTGCTGTTGCTGCTACAGCTAGAGATGCCAGTAAGTATTATTTTTTTTGTTCAAGTAAACTTAATAATCTGCCTTTTCTAGATTCTAAACTTAATAAATCTCGTCGATCGAGAACACCCGTACTTCCAACATCTATCGACTTCGACATTCCATCAAAATATAAAATAACAACTGATGGTGAACGATATTTATTAGCTGACCGTGTTCAACGTTGTGGTGGTGGGGTCGAGAAACGAATAATTGTCTTCGCCACTGATGAACAACTTCGTACACTTTTTGACTGTTCTCATATTATGATGGATGGTACGTTTGCCTCATCACCTTCTGAATTTGATCAGATTTATTCTATTCATGGGATAAAGAACGACCACAGTAACGTATTCTTATCATCTCAAATGACTATTTATATATAATTTACTCATATAGGTTTTGTCTGTGCTATTGCTCTACTTGGTGGACGCTCCACGATTATATACAAAGAGCTGTTCTCCATCCTTGCTCATCATGCTAATCGATTAAATATGGTATTTCGGCCAACTAAACTTACATCCGATTTTGAACTTGCACTTATCAAGACCGTAGCGGATGACGTAAGTCCTCATCTATTTTTTCTTCAACCAATTCTTATCATAAACTTTAGCTACCTAATACCCGACATATTGGTTGTAATTTTCATTTCAATAATGCCATATATCGACAAGTGCAACATCTTGGATTAGCTTCTATTTATCGTGATGATGAATCTGCTCGTTCGACTATACGAAAGCTTATGGCCCTTTCACTTATTCCTATCGAACAAATTGAATGTGGTTTTAAAAAGATCACAAGTGAAGCACCAGATTCAGTAAAACCATTAATTAAATATTTTGATGGTTATTGGATGTCAAAGATCAAGTGGAGCTTGTGGAATGTCGGGGATGTTGGGATGAAAACTAATAATATGGTGGAGGGTTCGTTTTTTTTAACCTATTTTCCCTGCTTTATTTCATAATTTAGGATGGAATCATCGATTTAATCGATTAGTAGCTAAATTTCATCCAAATATTTGGCATCTTTTTGATTGTCTCAAGAAGGAAGAAGTTCTCGTGCGGCAACAAATACTAAAGATGATCATGGGAAAAAACAAAACCAAATGCAAAAAAAGTGCTCAACTTCAACAACAAATTTCTTCACTTCGATCACGATTTGAAGAAAATCAAATCAGTCTTGATGAACTCTTAGAAGGACTTTCGTTGTTGATTGGAACACGCAAATAATTTTTTCTAGTTAATACTTGTATGACTCTTCTATTTCATTATTTCATTATCGTGTGTTTGTAAAATAAAAAACGAAGTATCAACATATTTTTCTATTTCACTAATATCTTAATTTTCAAATTATGCAAGATTTTTTGATCGAAATTTGTCATTATCGAGATTTTTTTTTTCGAACATTCAATTTTTCTAGATTTTCGTCTTCGAAATAAGGATTTTTCGAAGTATAGAGTTTTCTAAATTTTGTGTTTTCGAAATCATTTTTTTCGACTATATTCTTCGAGATTTTTTTTTTCGATCTTATTTCTTTCGATCTTTTGACACAATACCGAATAAACTCGTTATTTACAGTTGAGGAGTTAAGTAGAAAATTGTCTCGCAGTTTTCAACAAATACTTGAATGAAATAAAATATTTTAAATTAATAATGGATTAAAATGAGTATATACTCATTAATACTTTAGTTCAGACTCATAAATTCCACCATAATAAATCGTACTTTACCAAATAGTACGCTCATCTGCACTTGATTATTCAGTCATATGACGACTACGAAAAAATAAGCGCGTCATATATTGCATATTTTATTTCTTCGTCAATATGACTCCATGCTTATTATTTTATCAAGGTAGAAAAATATCAATCTATGCATCGTATAATATAATAAAACAAAGGAAGATACAGTTTCGTACTTTTTTTTGCATATTTATTTATACATTTGCATTTATTGTATTCATACTTAATATATTCATCTTCTATTCAAAGCATTGCTAAAATTCACAATATAAAAACATACGTTGAAATATATTTCTACAACATTAATACATACGTAGATATATATTGAGAAGTTCTTATCTTAGCAATGATTTTATTATTATATGCTCTGATATCTATCAGTATTTATTTACCATCTACAATCTGTGTACCATTAAACAGTTGTACAACAGGAAAACTAACTGCTATTTACGATTATATTGTTATTGGTTCAGGTCCTGGAGGTGCAACAATTGCTACACGTCTAGCATTGAATGATTATAAAGTATTATTAATTGAAGCTGGACCAGATTATGATGATATCATTACTGAAACACCAGTATTTTGGCCAGAAGTTCAATTAGAACCGCAAATAACAGCACAATTTAATCCGTATCTTTATTCAAAAGAAGATAATAGAACAATACAATATCCAAGAGGAATTGCACTAGGTGGTTGTACACTAATTAATGCAATGATAATAATGACACCAAATCCATCAGAATGGGATGATATAGCAAATGCTACCAATGATACAAATTGGAGTTATGAAAATATTAAGAGTAAATATCAACCATTAGTTGAAAATTGTGAATATTGTGCAAATAATGATATTGATGCAAATAAAAATGGTTGGTTAAATATATCAAGATCAACAACTGGATTTGTAGAATCACCATTACTTACAAAAAATCCTGTTCTTACGGAATTATTAAAAGCAGTCAGTTCAGAAGTACCATATAATCCAGATGTGGATAAAAATAATACTTATGATAGTTATTACTTTACACCTAAATCTGTTAGTCAAGATACAGGTCACAGGTCTGACACTTATAGACGTATAAAAGACGTACAAGCAATTAAACCAACAAAATTAGATGTTTGGACAAATACTTTTGTTACTAAAATAATTATCGATAATGGAACAAAAGAAGCATGTGGTGTAGAGTATGTCATAGGTGCATTTTTATACAAAGCTAGTCCATTAGAACCACTGAATCCGGTTAAGAATGATTTTGTTAAATTATCAATATTTGCAAAACGTGAAATAATTGTATCAGGCGGTCAGTGGATGTCACCACAATTGTTACAACTCAGTGGAATTGGTAATAAAACTCTATTAGAGAAATTTAATATTAGTGTTATACAAGATTTACCAGGTGTTGGTCAAAATCAGCATGATCGAAATGAAATGCCATATATTGTTAAATTAAAAGTCAATCCAAATTTTCCTGGACCAATCGATCCCGCTTGTATTCTTGGAGGAATACTTAATAGTTCATGTTTAATTAATTCTACAATTAATGCACCAGACGATTTTTTATCATCAAATGCTATTCTTTTCAGTATACTTCGTTCTGCGGCACCAATAAAAGCTAACTTTCCGGATAGTGCATTATATTTTGCACCACTAAGATTTACTGGTTTCAGGAAAAATTGGGTAATAAAAGCAGCTCCATATACAATAGGACCATATATAACAGTTATTATCAATTATGCACGAGTTAAAAATAATTTAGGTACAGTTGAAATTAAATCAGCAAATCCATTTGATACACCACTAATTCAATTACGACATTTTGAAGGTCCAGATGGTCAAACAGAAGTTAACCAAATTATAGATCATATTCGTTTTCTACGAAAAATATTTATACAAAGTAATTTTTCACAATATGTTGAGTTTGAAGAATTACCAGGTAGTAATGTCACAAGTGATGAAGACTTAAGTGATTATATACATAGAGAAGTATGGGGACATCATGCCTGTTGTACAAATAAAATGGGCGATACAGAAAATGATCCATTGGCTGTTGTCAATTCAAAAGGACAAGTAAAAGGTGTGAAGAATTTACGTGTTGCTGATATATCAATATGGCGAGAAATGCCTGGTTATTTCCCTTTTCTACCAATTTCAATTGCATGTGAAAAAATAGCTAATGATATTATACAACTAGCTCGTACATAAACAATTTTAATGTGAAACTAAAACTATTATTCATATATAACTTTTATCAATTAATCCATTTTTTTTCACATTTATTTTTAATTCAGAATAAACTGCTTTCTTCTCATTTAAAACATTGTTGCAATACAAAATATCAATTTGTATAATATTTGCTTTGATTGAAAGCGTTTTTTACTATTTATTTTCATGATTATCTAATCTTGAAATTACAATAATCGATTTGAAATCTAATTGATTACAAAATTCGTTTTACTTAAGTTTTAGTATATTATGATATCCTTACATTATATACAATGTTTCAGCAGCAAATAAGGATTAATATTTTGAATTTTAAATAATTTTTTTCATACTTTAAAATTGATTAAAGTAAAATTTGCACTCTGTTTTTCTTTCACATGAGATAACAACTATACTGTATGAATATTTTATTTGAATATGTTGTGTCAGCTGTTGTTTTTTTCCAGGAGAGTATTGGGCTCTCTCTCAAATAAATAAATAGCTGATAGCGTATTAAGAAATGTATTATCTAAGAATGTCGTTATTTTACTTTTCGGCATGTTTTTTAATTCTACTATCACTCTTTCCATTGATCAATGGTGTTGATAATGAAGATCAACAATGGATGGATTATATTCATCGATATGGCAAAAAATATGCAAGCGAAGCCGAAACACAACTACGTAAATCATATTTTCTTGTCAATTTGCATGAAGTTAGACAACATAATGCTCAATCTAATCAAACATACACAAAAGGCATCAATCAATTTTCAGATTTAAGTAAACTTGAATTTGAAACAAACGTTCTTACACCACAATTAGCATTTGCTCCTATTCCACCACCAACGCCTATATCATCACCCATGAGTCGATCTTTGTCAACAGACGCTTCAGTTCCTCTTGGCTGTACACGTGACTCGAGCAATTGTTGCATCTCATCAGCCGATCCAAACAGTTGCTGCTTAGCACTTGGTTTAGGTTCATGGAATCGACGCCAATGTAGTTCAAGTAGCAGTATTGGAGGTATTGTTCCACACAATTGTGTACATCATGATTCTCAATGTTGCCGTTCATCATGGAATCCGACTGAATGTTGTGCAGCTCTTGGTTTTGCATCTTGGGATGGTGGTTGGTGTCGAGGTGTACATTCAGCTAACGTTCCACAAGGATGTCAATCTTGGAATAGTCACTGTTGTTCAGATAGTACAATGCCACAAAAATGTTGTCAAGTATTTGGTTTTGAATATTACGATGGAGCTTATTGTCGAGATTCGCAATTTTGGTATCCAGCAGGTGAAACTTTACCAAATGGTTATCCAAAGAATTTTGATTGGACATCATTGACCTATCGAGCAGTGACTGATGCAAAAAATCAAGGTGGATGTAATACATGTACATTCTTTGCGTAAGTATTATCAATTTGAACTGATTTATTTTTAAACATGAAATACATTTTTTATTCAGAGTTGCAGGAGCTTTAGAAAGTGCTTATGCAATCAAACATCAACGGGATGCTGTTCCTCTCTCTGAACAACAACTGATTGATTGTTCAATGCCCAATAATGGTGGATGTTGGGCATCAAATTTTGATGATTCATTGAATTATGTGATTCGATCACCTAAAACTGCTCTTGCTACTGAAAATCGATATCCATACCAAGGCCTATTCGATACTAATTTTTATTCTCAAGCGTGTAATGATCGATGGACTCAACGTATGGATGCTTCGCATTATTTTGAAAGTAAAGAAACTTATCATGATGCATGGGATACAATTAATGATGATCTTCTCATGCGTCTGGTGTCAAAAGGTCCCATTGCTATTGCTATCAATGCTGATTTTATGGGTGGTTATGGTGGTGGTGTCTACCAAGGTCCCTGTCCTCCACATGTTAATCATGCAGTACTTTTGACAGGTTGGGGTACTGATGCACAAGGTATTCCATTTTGGCGTGTAAAAAATTCTTGGGGTACAGGTTGGGGTGAGAATGGTTTTGCTCGTTTTGAACGTAAACCTGGACAAAATCAATGTTTCATCTATCATGAAGTAGCTCGTCCAACGGCTATGTAAAGGAAAAGAGAGAAAATAATTTCTTTGCTTTTCATCAATATTTTTTGTTTTCAAAAAAAAAGATTTTAAATAAAGAAAATCGATGCATATACATCTTCTAGTATTTAACAATTATATATAAAACTATTTGTCCTATTGCCTTTGATTGGTTGTATCATCACTCAAATCTGCAGTTACATTCAATCTATCTACTCACAATTATCCTCATCTTTTTAGAAAAACATAAAAGTAAAATTTTTTGGAGATGGGTGGTGTGGGTTTATGTCAAAACTAATACGCACGCCCACACCCTCAATACATAACAAATGTTATAAATAGTGATGACGAAAACGTTCACATAGTTGATGTGCATCATGAATATTTAATATTAATAATATACTAAATATTGCTAGAATAATAATAAGAAAGACATTTAAAAATAATATTGCCATTATTCCGAATGACATATTTTCTAAATTTATTCCCGTTACTAAATTTATCTAATAAATTGTTTGACTAGAATTTATTCATTATAATTTAAGTAGAATAATATGTGCTAATAATAATATAATACATCATATTAAATAATTTAGTATCATTAATAAACATATACTAATATTATTATATAAAAATATTTAATAATTATTTGTTTAGGCTTTAGTGTTATTGCATAACAATTCCGAAAGAACATTATTTTCAATTTAATTTTTTTTAAAATACATCAAAACTTACAATAGGAAGAAGACAAGTTATATATATAAGCAATCAATGATACTAATACTACCAATCCATTAAATTTACGTGATAGCTTTTGGATGCGAAAATTAGGTCCAGATTTTCTTAAATTTGCTTTTCAATTTGCTCAAGCAGCTGATCCGAACGTAAAACTCTATTATAACGATTATGGTGTTGAAAGTATTGGATTAAAAGCAACTCGAACACTTAATTTAGTAAATTGGTTACGATCACAAGGGGCTACCATTCATGGTATCGGTTTACAATGGCATATCGATTTTTCAAGATCAATCGTTCGCGATGATGGACATTATCAAAGTGCTCCACAATTTATTAATAATCAACTTGATATTTCAGTAACAGAATTAGATGTAACTATTCCAACGAATGGTGGTTATTTGATAGATCGTGCAGATCCCTACAAACAAGCTATCGTCTATCGTGCTATGTTAGAATATGCGATTTATTTTTATCCTAAATGTGAAGCATTACTTACTTGGGGTTTTACTGATCGTTATAGTTGGCTTCAAGAATATTATAAAAAACAATAGAGGTGCTGGTTTACCTTTAGATTGGATGTATCTAGCAAAACCTGCATTTTTAGAAATGCAGGAACTAATGACGGGTGTTGTTGTTGATGGTGTTTATCGTCTTTCACCTCAGTTACAACCAGATAAATGTCTTGGTGCTTCTCAAATTGGTATTAATAGTATTGTTCAACTTTACAATGATGAATGTAATAAAACAAATCAAAAATGGAATATAACATGGCTTGGTGATGGAACCTATCGTTTCTCATTACAAAGTACTCAAAATTTTGTTCTTGGTACGTACAATGTGTCGGCATCATTAGGACACGTTCAAACATATAATTGGTTAGATAATGCTAATCAAAGATGGGCTTTTTCTGCAAAAGGTAATGATATATTTCGTATTGTACCACAAACAGCGTGGTGGAAAGTAATGACTACGAATGGTACATCAAATATTGGTATTGTTGATTATTTTACCAGTAAATCTCAACATTGGATTTTAACTAAAGTGTAAAATATTTAAGAATTAGATCATGTAGTGAATTGAAGTTAAACTAAAGTTCTTTTCTTTGTACTGCATGAATAAATTGATTGGAAATTCATTGAAGAAGAATTTTCTTTTATCTATACGTTATATAAGAGAATGATTCTATTTTGTGATTGAATAAATGAAATATCTGATGATGGCGGTTGATTTTCATCTAATGAAGATGAAAGAACTGTAGTTCTTATAATAGACTTTCAGTTTTTAATGTTAGTTATAACTCATCATCGTTATTACTGGTTATAATTTCGAACTAATAGGATAATGAGAAAGTCAACAACAAACTATAGAGGGTTAGAGTCGATATTTACGGAACCCATTATTTTTTTGAATATTTTCTGTTCTTCAGTATTTTTTCTTTCAGCTTTTCTACGATACATTAGTATAAATGAGTGACTACTCTTTGAACTTTATTCGAAATCTTATCGAGACGAACTAAAAAAAAATAACTTTTTCTTTCATTCCTATTCATATTATATAGTGTAACAAATAAAAGGTAAACAAAAGCGATTATTATGACATGCTTTCATATTTTATCGATGACATTATTTATTCGTATTTCTTTCTTTAGGCTAATGATTGTATAAGTAGGACCGAAAATACGATATACGACAAATATTACTTCACTTATAGACAAATATCTTCACCTATACATACTCTATAACGAATATATATTTAAAGACAATATTTAACTCAACAGATTTCATTGATGTCTGATAACATGATACCATCTCTTCTTACACTACCGGTCGAACTTTTCTATCGGATTCTTGATCATTTGAATCATCTCAATATTCTTTGTTCAATGTACAATGTTTGTGTACGATTCAATGCAATCGTCGACAGTTATTATCAATATGAGGTAAACCTCTTTGTTTTATCTCACTATCCGATTATTATGATATTCAAAATAATATTCATTCTAACAATACTAATACTAAGTGAGAAAGAATGACTCAGTCTTCAACAGTAATCGAAAAGTTTCCTCTTTTTTCAATAAAACATGAGCTAACAATCAGAAAATCTCATTTGACCTACAGTAAACGTATCATTTTCTTTTTTCAAATTCTAATACACACGCGTGATAGTCCTCGAAAAGTATCATAGTCTTTTTGCATTCATTATAACAATTTTTACATGTTTGATAATATATTCGAATGTTTTCTTCTCTAAACGCAGTAAATACGGATGGGTAAATTTTCAGAATAGGAACATTCAGCATGAAGAAAAATTATCGTGAGAATGTGCATAAGATGTATTTGTGAGTGTAAGTATGTGTCTGGGTCACGGTGAACTTTTGATTCTGTACATATGTACGGCTTTAGATTAGTCTATGGATATGCCTATCAGGAGTTTTATCGATCGTTCATCATCGTCATCAAAAACCACGTACACCCACACCCTCAATATCGATCATTTTAAACATTCTTATTATTTTATATAGATACCCACTATACTGAATCTCGAAAACAATCAAATCGCCCCACAACAAGTACAACTTCTTGCTAATGCTCTACAACATAATAAAGTAACATTATACTTTCTCATACTATTATTTATGGACTATCTCTGACAGACATTCACCTCAATAGACATCTCTCGCAATCAAATTAATGATCAAGGAATACAACATTTTGCTAATACTCTACAAAAAAACAAAGTAATAAAATACTTCTTGTCATGTTATAATTTACTTACTATTTTACGTAGACGCTCAGCATAATGAACTTCACAAATAATGATATTCACGAACATGGTGCACAATATCTTGCTAACAGTTTACAGGAAAACAAAGTAACATTACTTTTTCTCGAATTTTCCCATCGTATTATATATACACTGTATAACACAGATACTCACCATATTGAATTTCGGATACAATCAAATTGGTGATCAAGGAGCAAAATATTTTGCTGATGTTCTTGAATATAACGAAGTAAAATTGCACGCATTTCTAATTCTCTCATATTATTATCTTGTCATTATTTCATATAGACACTCATCGAAATAGATCTCTCTGCTAATCGTATTGGTAACTCAGGACTACGACATCTTGCTAATGCTCTACAAAAAAATAAGGTAACATTACACTTGGCTTAAGTCAATCTTCTCATGCTCTATTTTCATTCACCGTATCGCATAGATGCTCAGCACGTTGAGTCTCAAATCTAACAAAATATGCGGTTACGGCGTACAGTATCTTGCTCATGCCCTACGAGAAAGCAATGTAATATTATACTTTCTTCTATTAAGTTCGTCATATTACATTCATTTACTATCTCATATAGACACTTAAAACAATACACCTCGGATTCAATGAGATTGGTGACGACGGAGTAAAACATCTTGCTGATGCTCTTCAAGAAAATAAAGTAATGTAATCTCTCCTTCTAACCTTACCATTATATCATGCTCAATAATTTATCTAGACACTTATCACATTAGACCTTCAATGGAATCGAGTCAATAATTACGGGGCACAATATCTTGCTAATGCTTTACGACAAAATAAAGTATCATTTTTTTCTTCTATAGTCTTCTCATTCTGTTACTTACACAAGATTTCATATAGACACTCCTCAAACTAGACCTCTACGAAAATCAAATAGGTTTCAGCGGAGCGCTATATCTTGCTGATGCTCTACAAGAAAATACAGTAATCTTATCTTATTTACCTTATAACTTCTTATTCGATTATCTATTGATTATTTCATACAGACACTTACCGAATTGAATCTTGGATACAATCCAATTGGTAATGATGGAAAAGAAAGTCTTGGGAAAATACTTCAAAATAATTCAGAAACCAAAATAATTTTCTGATTATTAAAACATTTGACTATGTCTCGTTCTTTAATTATAAATTATTTCTTCTTCTAAGATATTTCAAATATGTATTATATTCATATAGACTACCGTTTTTTTAATATTAATTACTTAGAAACATACTTCCACTTTATTCTATTGGAACGTTTTTGTTTTAGTCTCGAGGGTGGGTGTGGGTGTGCATATGCGTGTGAGGGTATAAATAGGTTCGGGGGATGGTTACGATTGTGGGTATACCTTCTCTTGACCATTGTTCAGATCTACACTCTCAATTACACACACCTTGTCATGTTATACTGATTTCTTCTTTGTCTTTCTCTAATTATATTAAAATTATACAAATAATATGAAACTAAATTCTATTTAGTTAAGTTTTCATTTATTATGAGGTTTTAAGTAGCTATTGAAAATAGATATTTTAATTTTACTGTTTTTTTGTATGATGATATCTCTATTTTGAATGTTCAAGGAAATCGTATTCAGATCGAAGTAATGCAGTAAACTCAATCTATAATGTATTTTGAAGACTCGAACTCAATGGAATGATTTATGAATTGATCGTTTATTTTTGAAAATATTGAAGAAAAATACTAAAGATATTTAGTTTTTGTAATATATACTTTGTTTCCGTACTGTCAAACAGCAGTACGACGAAGATTTCTTGCTACATATTGAACAGTGGAATTTGGATCAACTGTCTGAATGGCACCCACTCTTCGAGTAAGACCAATTGTTTGGCCACGAGCAACGGTAAAGACCGGTACAACACGATGTTGTCGCTGAAAAAATCCCCATCGAGAGCAAAAATTGTCAAGACAAAATTGATACATGTCTTGGAAGGTGATCAGAACGATAGCAGAACTAAAAGTGTAGTTTAAGTAAACGATAAATGTTGTGATAGCGTCAATATAAACAGAATAGGTGAAGTTTAAAACAGATTGAAAAAAATCATAGAGAACCCAAGGTGACCATGTCAAAAGAAACCAGATGAGAAACAGATTAAGAGAAAAGAGAAGACGTCGATATTTTCGCGAACCAGCTTGTCTCCTTTGTCGATCAGCTATGACAAGTTTTCGATATAAAAGAAAGGTAATGAGAAGTAGATGGGTGAATAAAACGAGAAAATAAGGCGTAAATGTAATAAGTAAATCAAATGTCTCATAGATATCACGTGCATACCAAAGATCACAAGTCGGTGTTTGCGAAGGATCGTCGAGATCAATTGTTGATGCTCCATTCTGCATGATAGTTGGATAGTAAATGCAAGGAAACGTAATAGCCACGAAAAGACCAATATAATGAAAAATGATGGCATATGAATATTTCTGACCACGAACTCGATGAAAAATAAACGGTTTGACGACAAGCAAAAAACGTTCAATTGAAAGTTGTGCGACGAGAAAATTATTGATTTGTGTTGGAATATAATCAAGATAGACGGTGAGTACACATAATGGAGCACCAGGCAGAGGTAAACATCCATGATTATAATAGTAGTACATTCTTATTGGTCCTTGAAGAATACCAAGCAGTATTTGAGCTAAGCAACTCAATAAAAGTGCGTGACTCTTAACATTGAATACTTTTTTCGCTCGAAAAATAAAAGTAATGAGGTAAACGATGCAGAGCAAAGCTCCAATCGGAACAGTGATACAGCTTATACCAAATAAAATTCGATACATGGGAATAAGATCATAGCCAAGATCGTCTATAGATGCGCATTCGAAGATGTCGGAGGTTGTATTGTCACTTTCGTTCATATTTATAGCTAGAACAATAAACAAAAATATAGATAGTACTGTGTCACTAATGAAAGATAGTCTAAATGACTTGAACACATAACTACTCTTTCTCACTCATATAAACACAGGGAATATTTTCTTTTTTTTTTCTGTCTCCGTAGAAACGGTCTAACTTGGCGAGATATTCAGAATATTTTATTATACAATAAGAAATGACTCCTGCTGTGAAGTTAATTATTGTCAAAAAGAGTTATCTGTAATAATATTTCTATATATGCGATATGGTATTTCTCATACAACAAAATCATATTTGTTTGTAATGAGGTTTGTCATAAACATATATTTCTTTAATATTTGTAATGAAGACTATTCTGTAAGATCTAATAAACATCTCTCTTTCGTCTGTGTTTTTCCTTTTCTTTTTTTCTCCTTCTCTCTTTTCTATTCATTATGAGCACATAAGCATCCCAATGCTTTGGTTGTCGCTGTCGGCTAAAAAGCTTCATGTCATTTTTCTCGATTATGACGACAAATTAAGACCTAATTCAGTGCTTCGCTATATATGAATGTTTCATTAAGGAAATACTAAAATATAATTTCAAGTGGAAAATCATGCATAAGTTTGTCGCATATGTGTCTATTTCTAGATAGTTTTGATCGCTTTTGACCATGATAATATAAGAATTAACTGAAGAATACCACCAGTGGAATTAGTATTTTTTTAAATTGTGAATTATTGAAATATTATTGATATTTTATCGCGCTTCATGGAAGAGCATAAGAACTCATAAAAAACAACCGAAATTAGTTCTTATTCAGTCAAAGAAAAATACAAAAATCATAAGTAACAGATCAAATGCAGATTAAACTTAATCTTCAAATACTAAATTTATCTTTCTGTAATTATATATCTCAAAATAGATTGTGCACTGTGAGCTAGGGATCGGACAGTTCAGTTTTGTTCCAAAAAACTGAACTGTCGGAACCGTACTATCAGCCATACAGTGAAGAATTAAGAAACAAACTTGTTAGTTTATTATGATACTTTCTAGACGAAACGACAGTGTTAAAAAACAACATTTTCCTTTACAAAAGAATAAAATTGCAGTCCAACACATCTTGAAAAAAGTACACCGTTAAAGAAGGTAAATAGATAATGAAGTATTCACGAGAGCGGTGAAATATGATGGAAATAACTAAACACAGCAGTGGGGATGTGGGCGTAAGCGAATCTATTTCTTTTCAATTTACATCCATACTCACAATCTCAATTATATAGAGAAAAAGAATCATAATCAGCAATAATTGTAATTTGGGATAAGTGAAGAATGAGCGAATATGTATTTCATTTTCTACCGGTTGACTTAAACAATATTTGAGCTTCGATGAAATTTGTCTTCTCATTTGATGAAGATGTGGGTGTGAATATGAAAATGATATCCACACCCGTACTCTCAAATTGTATATCATTAAAAAGATATACCATTAGACATTTAAACACACATATTTTCTGGTTTGATTATATCAAACAAAAAGAAGAGCCGTCAAGAAACTATTAGATACAAAAAATAGACCAATATTTGAAATACTATCTGTAATTAATTGAACGACTGGATAATGTAATGACGTACGAATATTATTAATAAAATCAAATGACTTTTAAATTCGTTTTTGTTCCATTCTAAGTATATACCGTTGAATATGAGAAGCCGAAAATTCAGTTATTCATACTATAGAAGGCATTTTTTCAAATAGTGATTGATATGAAGAATTATTCACAATAATGAGATCGATTGTACGTAATAGTCAAATTTCCACTATTACACATCATTTGAATTATCGAAACTGTTGATTGTCTATCACATGATGATGGTAAACAGGATACACCGACAGTTGGACTTCACTTAATACCTGATTTACTTTATCAAAGAGTAGTCGATGAGAACATGCGACATCTTCTAATCACATTGATAATTTATTGATGTATTTTTTCGTGGTAAAGTCAATCGTCTTTACAGAAACGAAATGAACAGGTTCTTGATTTTTTGTTAAATTCATATACATTTAGTTTGAGAGTGTGGGTGTAGGTGGTATTTATTTCTTAACGTGATCCACATTCATACTCACACCCACTCTTGTGTATTTTTATTCCATTATTTG
>CAJNOI010000110.1:0-32208 GCA_905250115.1 Adineta steineri
AAAATATTTTTTTCAAACTTCTTTTTTAAAAAGAACGCGTCTAGTAATCTTTTAGGTTCTTGCTTCAAACGCCTTCTAAAAGAAGTAAACCGTCTAGATGATTGCCCGAATGATATTCTTAGCGTTTCCCTTGCCGCTGAAAGTAAAGATAACAAACACTGGGAAGTTATGATAAAAGGGCCCGTGGATACACCATATGAAAATGGTGTATTTGCACTCGATATGCGCTTTCCAGCAAATTATCCAATCAATCCACCAGCAATAAAATTTAAAACAAAAATATATCATCCAAATATAAGTTCGAATGGCGAAATCTGTTTGGATACTCTTCATACCCAATGGACTCCATCACTTACTGTAAATGCAGTTTTACTATCCATTGTTTCTTTGTTATCAGACCCAAATACTGACGATTTTCTTGTGCCAGAGGCTGCCCTTTTATACCCAGAAGATCGTACAAAATATGACAGCAAAGCAAAAGAATGGACAAGAAAATACGCTATGGCAGTTGAAGATCCAATGGAAGCACTAGAAGATCTGAATGAGGTAAGCACATTGTATTATTCCGTATTTTAGGTGTGTTCCCTCGTCTAAGGGGAGAATTATATGAAAAAGATAGTCTGCCTGGGTGTTTGTCGCAGATGAAAGGTAAAAAAAACATCACACAGGATCCGATACCATGGAAACCGTTTCGTAGCCCGACAAACTAGGAATTTTTCGTCTCGCGATCTACTAATTTGATTCCTGTGAATTCTCGATTATTATTGGTAGAGAAACTCGATACTCTGCCTTCATCACATGAGAATAAATCTCCTAGGACGAGATGGGACCCTTTTTCTGACAATGGCAGCAGAAGCGGTCGGTTCTTTCTTATCATACTGGAAGACCCAGAGTGTTACTGTCAAAAATGAAGGTCTCTCTTGATAAAGGAGAAGAGAACTCTCCAAAGCTGATTCATCAGTTTTGCTCGCAAAAGCATAGGTGTTGACTGGTGTGGGAGTAAGATACACATTGATTGCCAATGGTAGCTTTGTCTCAAGCTATCCTGCCTTCAAACACTCAAAGTTAGAGAAATCAAATCACAGTTAAGAAAGTCGACGAATGAGGCAGTTGTAGCTGCAAAAAACTACTGAAACAGATTGATCATGTCTGAAACAATAAAGCCGTACCGTGTTTGTGCGCTCAAGATTATTCCTCGTTCGAACAGATGAACAGTTTTGATGAAAGAAATGCTTGAGTGTAAGTAGTTAATATCCGATCGATACTGAGTAATCTAGAGATAATCCGTTAGTTGCCTGTTTAGTGAAAGACGAGAGTAGGCGAATAGTTTTCGCTGGATGAATAGTATATCAGATTATAGAAGAACAATAGATGTGTAGGTCTTGAATGATTATCTGACGAATGATAGTCGATCATCAGAATGTGAGACAACTGAGCTCGTGCTGTAAGGTAATGTTCGACGTGTGAAAGAACACAAGGAGACGACGAGGAATGAATGAGTTAAGAATAAGGCTCCAGAGAGACACCGACAATCGACAGAAAGCTTCTGTGTTCCGTAGTATAGATTCTTTTTGAAAGGGAGTGGTCAGAATTGTGAATGTAATTCAGTCGGTGGTAAAGCGAGTTTCATCGACGAGCGTTATTTTTTTGCAAGTCAATAAATAACTAAGGTTGATCTAATTAAAAGAATTAGATTGCCAGGGTGACTATGGCTTCAAAACTATCTTAGACTAGGTTTTAACCATTTTTCTTTATGCACTCATTGTTTTGAATTGATTTTAAGGTGCATCATTCTACTGATACAATAATGGAGATGAACATATCATCGTTATCATCAGATCAAATTGAACAAGAAGTTGTTAGTATTCAATCTGTTGAAGGACGTCGGCCTGGTCGATTCGATGTTATTGAACCATTAAAGGCAAAGGCATTTGATAACGGGGAATCGAAGAATCATGTTCCAATTGTTGAAGAATGTCTCAGACCCAGAGAAGATCGCTTGGATAGACACAGGTAATATTAGTGTCGTGAACTCGACCTATTCGAAGTGTTGTTTTGGTGCTCCCTTGATTAAATATCATATATTATTTTCAGATATCAGATGTCTTCCGATCATACTATTACAGAAAGACTGGATATTAATTCTGAACTTCAGTTACTGGCCATAGAATTAGACGAAGTCGGAAACGAGCTTGAAAAACGGTCAGAATCCATGATTTTAATCGAATCATTGTTTAAACTCATTGGTTTGTCTTCAGATGAAGTATGCCAAGGATGCCTACACATCTATTCAATGGAAACATTTCTCTATTCAGAACTCAATCACTTTTTACGCCAAGGTGATCATTCCAAAATCAAAATATTCGGACCATTTGTTCGTTTTCTATGTTTTTGTTTTGAACATCCTTCATCAGTCGAAGTTCATGGTATAGAAGTTTACCGTGGAATGAATTTATCATTGTCCATGATCGATACTTACAAAGAAGCTGCGAAAAGTAGTATAACATATCAATGGACTGGGTTTAGTTCAACAAGTAAAAGCCAAGAATTTGCTGAAAACTTCCATACTAACACAGTGCTCATTATGCAACTAAAAAAAATATATTCAAAAGAAAAGAAAGCTATTGATATCAGTGGCTATTCAAAATGTCCAAAAGAAGAAGAAGTATTGTTAAAAACTGGTGTTGAATTCACAGTCGAAAATGTTACTTATGATGATAAGAAGAAAAAACATTATATTAATCTTAATGTTTATGTTTAACAATCTCCACGTAAACTTAAAATAGACTAATAGATTTTTCTATCTGACAGTATTTCATATAATTAGAGTGTAAACAAGAAAGCGCACCGTGATCACTATTTCGACCATCTTTATGGGTCGTATCAGACGACTTAAATTGAATAAGGGTGTGGATGTGAAACAAAAGAATACCTACACCTTCGCTGGTAATATCATTTATTTGTAAAAACAGTATGCTTGCAATCATCAGAAATATACGATAAGACCATTTTCTTTTATGTCCGTTCAACAGATTTAATATTGCTAAAAAAACAAAATTGATATTGCATTATCACTGCTGTATGTATATTATATAATTAATATTGATTGTAATATTTGTGTTGTACGTCTCAAATGAATTCTACTTAATTGTAATTGATTAACTTCGTAAATACAGTATATTCTGTTCTCTTGCGAAACTAGTAAGAATAAAATTGTTTTTCCTTTGTAATATATGAGATAAATTATAAATCTTTTTATTTTCCAATAGTTACGAGTAAAAACAAATAAGTACTACAAAAAACAAAACCAACACCTTTTAACAAAAAAAAAAACATGATATTGTTGTTAACGAGAAAGAAATTTCTAATATAAGTCAATATTGACGAATATGAAAAGAAAACCGGTTATTCGTATTACCATATGTATAATTCTCTATGGATGATACTTGGTTTTATTTGTTTAAACTTAGATGAATAAGAATAGAACGAGAAAAAGAAACGTTAAAAATTTACGAATAAGTTATGTTTTGTTTGAAGTTTTTTATTCGTATATTGCAACAAGAACCATAATAAAAACACCGAAAATAAGTGCAAGCATTTCTTTAATTGATTGTTTAAACCCACTATTTGTTTCCAATAATTCTGGTATAACACTAACAGTAGCGATATAAATAAAGCCACCAGCTGTTATTGGAAGAAATGTTTGTGTTGCCCATGCTTCTGCACCTGCTGAATGAAATAAAAGACCAATTAAACAACCAAGTAAAGCTCCAATTGCAGTTGTTAATTGTAATAATATTGCCTATTCAAAAGAAATAGATATTTATTTTTCAAAAAAAATTAAAAACAAACTTTTTTTCGACTACATCCGTTTTGAATTAAAATAGCATAATCACCAATTTCATGTGGAATTTCATGAAAAAATATTGTCATTGTTGTCATTAAACCTAAATTAAAAATTATATAAAACGAATCTTTCTTTTTTTTTTGTTTCTTAGTAAATTTCTTACCAACTTTTCGTCCAAGTAAATATGTTGAACCAATAGCTAAACCATCA
Source organism: Adineta steineri (assembly GCA_905250115.1). Classification (NCBI taxonomy): domain Eukaryota; kingdom Metazoa; phylum Rotifera; class Eurotatoria; order Adinetida; family Adinetidae; genus Adineta; species Adineta steineri. The sequence continues at coordinate 4,058 of CAJNOI010000110.1, forward strand.
GTAAAATTATGAAGACCATCTGCGATTAAATTTAAATAACCAGATATTTTCATATCAGTTTTTGGTATTACTTCTGAACCTGTTTTTGATTTGGGTTTTTCCGATGATTTCTTCTTTTTTTTCTTACCATTATCATCATCATCATCATTATCATCTGGCATCACAGTTGCAGCTATTTCATGAGCATGTGCATGAGAATGTCCGTGACCTTTGACATGTCGAACAAATTTTTCAACAATAAGAAAAAGAAATATTCCTGCAAGAATATATAAACCAACTTGAATATCAGCTGAATGATTATGATCATGACCATGTGAATGTGAATGTGAATGTGAATGTCCACCTTTTTCACCATAGGCTAACATTGCATGAGGTATTAAATGAAGAAATGCATCACCTAATAAACCACCTGATGCAAAACTTAAAAGAATTTTTAAATATGCTTGATCTTTTGGACTATTAGTTATATTAAAAAAGAATAGAATAATAACAGGTGCTATACTAATTCCAAGTGTTGATAATAATGCCCAAGTCATAACAGAAAATGGTTCAGCTCTTTCAACATCATCATCATCGTCACTATCACTTCCTTCATTATAATGTGGTGGAGCATAGGCTTCATTTGCTTCTCGAGAATATTTAAATGAAGCTGGTTCGTCGTCGTGCGCATGACCATGTCCATGTACGTGTCCGTGGTCATGTCCATGATCGTGAGAATGTCCATGTCCATGATCATGAGAATGACCGTGAGAATTTATCTTACAAACTAAGATTGTTAAAGTAATAAACACAAGAACTAGAAGACGTCGTGTCATGATCTAAAATTATAGAAATTTATTTGTTATCCTTTTTCCTTGATACATTTTATCTAACATTAGATGATCAAATTTCATTATCCAGTCTCGTCAGAAAAAAATTGAATGGTATGCGAACACATACATTGCAAAATATTTGTCAATATATATCTAATACTCATATTTCTCAATTTTATTTTATCTCGAAATAATATTCACATTTATTGTTTATTAGTTTAACAAACAACAAAATTCTACGTTTAAATCTTTACTAAATCTAAAAAAAAAACAATTACAAATAAAACTCAACTTATCTGAATATCAAATCTACAAAAAATGTAAATAATCGAAACATATTACTGTATATATATAACTTTATACAAACACACATATTATATGTGAAAACTACTACAAACAAATTCGCTCTACAAAAAAGAAAGCAGTGATGTCCTATAATTCGAATATTTAACTAATCTATCACAGTAAAAAGAAAATGGCTACGGAATTTGAAAATTAATCTAATTGTTGTTTATCTGGATCACTCAGATGTCTAGCGAGATCTTTTAACATTCCAAATGCACGTATACGTCTTCGCCCTATTAAAAAAAAAAGTTTTATTCATTTTTTTATTAATATTAAATAGACATACCAAATAATCTAGCAAGTGTTTCATCACAATTAACATATTGTTTATTGACAGGATCCAATAAATTATGTTGTTTAAAATAAACCCACATACGTTTAACAACTTCTGATCGAGGCATCTACATATATTCAATAAATAAACATATATATATATATCGTTAAAATGAATAAAAAATTTACTCGATGTCCTCCAACAACACAAGCTAATTGATCACTTATATCTAATTCTTTATTATAACATGTTCGTCGTCGTTCAATTTTAAGTGCAGCTGCTGTAGATTGTTTATATACTATTGAACTAGCTGAAGTTGTTCGAACACTTGGACGATTTTCTTGTTGAGGAGTTTCTACTGGTATTTCTTTATCTGTTTGTTTATTTTGCTCATCATTTGATTGTGTAGAAATATTATTTGTTTGTGATTCATTAATCACTGTTGTACATTGTAAATCATTATTCACAGGAATAGGTTCAACAGGTGCTGAAATTGGTACTATATCACGTGCTGTTATTTCTGACATAAGTATATCATCAATTTCTTTTTTTCGTTCAGTAAAATCACAGTTAAATATCGTTTCAAGTGTTTGTCGAACTTTTTTTTGATGATAAAGTATTTAAATCAGCATCTTTAAGAATTATTTGAATTTCATGTCGTAATTTATCAGCACTAATTGAAGACATTATAATTATTATGACGAAGAAGGTAATACAAGGTTATAGACGTAAGGTAAATATATAACGAATAAGAGAAAAGAAAAGAGAATGTATGACCTGTTGTTCAACGAAATATGATGTCCTTCACTCATTTGTTATGCTTTTATTACCAATGAAAATTTTATTTTTTTATATTTATTCAGAAAACTATTTATAAAAGTTTTAAAAATCTTCAAATAATCTTCTCAAATTACTACACAATGTTATATCTCAATTTATTAAATAGATGTCAGTAGTATATAGACTGGTATCTTTAAAAAAATGAAGAAAAATTTATGTCAAATTGTCCTACAAATGACATTTAATATTTTTAGAATAGAGATATATGAAACCTTTTGTTTGAAAATAAAAATAGATTTCTAAGCATTCATCAAATGATATTCTTTTAAATAACAAGTTGAAACTCAATCTATAAGTAATCTTATATTTTATAGATTTGATATAAAATTACAAAGAAAAAAAGACATTTGTTCATGTTTTGAATTATTTTCTATTATAAGAACTACATGTCGTTTTTTTTTAAATAAATCATTATAAAAAAAAAAGTCTATTTGTAAAGACGTAGGATTATAAATATTAGAGCTTAAACATGTTTTTAGTAATTTCCTTTTATTTCCATCACGCCCACTTATCCTTTCAGATCCTATTGTTATAAGTAAATATCCGGTATAAGTTTAAGTGCATTCAAGATAAATTCTATAGAAATTTCACTTGATAGAATTTTCTTTGTTTTTGAATCTATTAATTTATTATAATCAAGATTTTGTTTACTTGAAATATTTTTGTAAAAAAATATTATTTATGTCAATAGATATCGATTTCATTGTTATTCTCTTTGTATTTTTTTATCTATTATTCAATCATTTGATGAAAATGTTTAAATGTTATTACGCATTATAAATAAAGTTATTATCATCTTCTCAAATGACTTTAGGGTAACATTCGATCTCTCCCACCATCTCATCACACATATTGATATGTAGAAGAAAAAGAGAGAATGAGAAATGATCTTTATTGCAAATGACAAATCATTTTGCTTTTTTTTCTTCATCTTTCATTACACATCATCTCGTTTAGTTCGCCTCTGGTGCATATAACTCTATAATATATTAGTTAGTCGTCATTCTCTATATCCACTTCTAATGATCTGTATCCTGTTCATTGTTATTGAAGAATAGTTTTGTAGCAAGATGGAAACAGCAGTTGTTGCGCTCTTATATATATATATATATATATATTTCTGTATGTTAGAAGGAATTTTTTTTTTCTCTTTACCTCTGAATAGATTAATGGAAAAGAAGGGCGTGCCTTATTAGGTCTTTTTGCTTTAACCTATTTTTAGACTTCGAGTTCTTTAATTGATTTGATCGTCTTTAGTTCGTTTCGAGCCGCTTCTCCTCGTGGGACGTCGCAAAAGATATTATCGCCATAGGATATTTCCGAGTACTTTAGACGATTAACAAACACATATAGAAATATTTCCAGATTCAATCTCATTGACATACATTACCTTAATGAATAAACAAAGTTAATAAAACAGAAACTCAAACTGTTGATAATTCCCTTTCGTCAACAAGTCGTCTCGAGTTCTTCTTAATCAATAATCAACTATATAAAGAGCATACATAAAAAAATGGGATAAGAAAATGCCGCAATATATATAAATGAGAATATAAAGAAGAGAGTCTGCAAAATCGATGATCATTGCTTCACATAGATAATCACTGATTGCGCCATGAGAAGGAACTGTCAACGTCTTATCTGTCTCTGTGTATAACTTGAGTAAAAACACATGACAATAAAGAAAAGGACACAAAAAGAACAATTAAGTTTCGTTTGATCGTGTCTAGGTCATACCCATGAATGCCTTGTCATATACGCACACACACAAAAAAAGAAGAAAACAAGATTCTAAAGCTTCTGTTGATGATGATGATGATGATGATGATGAAGACGAGCGACAACATCGAACGGATTCCAGCTTTAATTTATACAAAAAGAAAGACAAAATCATTGACAGAACAAGAAACATAATAAAAGAAAACTAAAGAAAACGATGCATACATATGCATCATAAAAGAAATGGAAAAAAAATAATATAATCCGACAAGCCTTAAAAAAACATACACACACATATATATATATATATAACAAGCATTTAATGAAGTTGATGAAAATATACTCTTAACTATATATGTCTATTAACATCTTTTGTAGGTAAAAAAATTAAAAGAAAAATATTCATGTATATATTTAATTTCCTATTTATTTAATTCAATTGAATTAAAGATAATCTAGAAGGTGCAAACAACTCAATTATCACGCTGTATCTATCGATCTATGAGAACGCATTGTTCTCTTCGTCATCATTCCACTTATAGTCGGCCTAAGGCGGCTTGGTTATGTCAGTCCTATAATAATAATCATTATCATCATCGACAAACGACGATAGCAACGATAGACAAGAAAGAATAAAACGAAGACGAAGAAGTAAAAGAAATATCAACTACAACGACTCTTTAAGTAACAGATCTTATCACCTGTTGCTGATCAAACCAATAAAAAGACACATATCGAAATAAATGGTGCACTCAGTTTGCTTTTTAAACTAGACAATATTAAATCATTCATTCATATATATATATATATATATATGTTATATAGTACTTATGTGTAAAAACGTATATACGAAGAAAAAAAAGCGTTAGCTTACTAGAAAAGAAATCAATTTCGTTTTTTTTTCTTTCTTTCTCTTCTCCTTCTCCTTCTTCTTCTTCTTTGGCTCTCCTCCCGCGCCTCCTTCATCGTTCTTCTTTCTCTTCTTTTTATCCATAATTGCTACAATTGGCAACTGTGAAAACACACATACACATACGCACATATACACAGAACACTAGAATCATTCGTACAGACATTGTCGTTACGTTTACTTGTGCGCATATTGTTAAACGACGTCAATTATAATAATAATAATGATAATCTTTTGTTATCTTATACGTTCAATAATCTATTGATCAAGTATTATATTGTTCTCAATTATACATTTATCAAAGTCAACAATAATTCATATTAATTATTTTTTTATTATTCTTTTTTAAAATATTATTATTTTATTATTATTATTATTATTATTATTATTATTGAGATATCCTTTGTAGAAATCACGAATGTGACTCTTAAGTTAATGTTTTATTCAATCGTTTTCATAGTTTTCTTCTATATTTCAAATAAGAAAATCATTGCTCAACCATGTGCTCCTACATCGGATCCATTAATACGATGTACAACACAAGGTCTTATACGTGGTATACGATCAGATTTTCTTATAAATACATCAAATTTAACAACAGCATCAATTGAATCGAAAAGTGTTTATGCTTTCTATGGTATTCCATATGGTGAAGCACCAAATGGTGAAAAACGTTTTCGAAAACCACTTCCTAAACGTCCATGGGCACGTGGAACTATTTATAATGCAACAAAATTACCTAATTCATGTTATCAAATGATTATTGAATTTTTTAATACAACAGGCGAAACAATTTGGGCACCAACAACACCATTAAGTGAAGATTGTCTATATTTAAATATTTGGACACCTGCAACAATTCGACAACAACCATTAGCTGTTATGGTCTGGATTTATGGAGGAGGTTTTACATCAGGATCAGTAAGTTTACTTTAAAAAAGAGAAGGAAAACAAAAACAAAAATTTTTGTTTATATATATATTAGAGTACATTAGAAATTTATGATGGTTCAATATTAGCAACAACACAAAATGTTATTGTAGCTTCAATGGAATATCGTGTTGAATCACTTGGTTTTCTTTATTTGGGTACACCAGATGCACCAGGTAATCAAGGTTTATATGATCAATTATTAGCAATGGAATGGATACATAAAAATATCAAAAGTTTTGGTGGTGATCCTCAACGTATAACTTTATTTGGTGAATCAGCCGGTGCAGTTTCTGTTGGTTTACATTTATTATCACCAAAATCACGTCCATATTTCAATAATGCTATATTAGAAAGTGCTGGACCAAGTGCTAAATGGGCTGTTTTAAGTCCACATATAGCAAAATATCGTTCAATAGAATTTTTAAATGCTTTTACAAGTTATATAACTGATCGTTTTGAATCAGGACCAACTGATCCTGAATATGCTTATATACCGCGTGAATGTCAAAAACGTATGATAACAATAGAAGATAAATTTGAATGTGTTAAAAATTATCCAATATTAAGTCAAAATCATTTTCGTTCATCCTGGGCACTTAAATCATATAATGGTGGACCTGTTGGTTATACATTTGTACCAACTGTTGATGGTGATTTTATTCCATATGATCCTGAACAAATGTTAATGAAAGGTGATTTTAAAAAATGTCCTCTTCTATTAGGTGTAAATAAAGATGAAGGACCCTATTTTATAATCTATGTTCCACATGGTAATATGGCTATTAATTCAACAGCATATGTTGATTATAGAACATTTAAAAGTGCTGTTAATGATTATTTTGAATATATGCCAACATATCCAACTAAAAGAGCACCGATGTTATTAGAAAGTATTTTACAAACATATACAAGATGGCATGATTATAATAATACGATACAAAATGCTGTTCAACTGGGTCAAGCCGTTGGTAAAAAAACGATTTGTTTATTATTTTGACTCGAATGATATTTATATGTGTGTGTTTATTTTGATTATTTTGTTTCAGGAGATTATCATTTTACATGCCCGACAGTATTTCTTGCTGATGTTTATGCCAAAGAGAATCTTCCGTTATATTTTTATCATTTTACTTTACGTTCTTCAACAAATCCATGGCATGAATGGATGGGTGTGCTTCATGGTAATAAGATCGTTTCTAGGTTTTTATCAGTTTATCTTAAAAATTGTTTACATAAATTTAGCTGATGAGATCATGTTTGTTTTTGGTGAACCATTAAATGTCACTGATTCTCTTCATTATACACATGAAGAAATAATTATTAGTCAAAAAGTGATGGCGTATTGGACAAATTTTGCTAAATATAGGTAATCGATATTCTTTGATCATAAAAACAAAGAAGAAGAAGAAGAAAAATAATAAACAAAGAGTCTATATTGATTAATTTCTTTTCCTGTTTCCTTTTTTTTTTCTTGTTTTTTCAAGAGTCATCAATGAGATCAATACCCCATCTGTATGTATCATGCTGATAAAAGTTAATGATGACAAATGAGTTACTCGAAAAAAAACACATATCGTTACAGGATGTTTTGTTAGGTGTAAATAATTGTCATTTGTCAAAATACTTGTCAGTAATATATTTACTTAAGGAAAGAAATATCTCCTGATGAAACATATTTATTGTAATCATTTTTCAATTTAAAAGAAAACCAAAAAGAAGAAGAAGCAGAAGAAATATAATCTAAACATTTTAGTAATCCAAATCAACGACATGATGCACAATGGGCGAATGAATGGCGTCAATATAAATGGCCAAATCGAGAACATATTGTATTAAATACGAATTTAAGTAAAAATCTTTTTCCTGATCATGGTTTAGCTATACGTGCTGAATATTGTTCATTTTGGCTTGATTTTATACCCAAATTAGCGACTGCTACTTGTATGTTTTTTTTTGTATTTCGAAAGATATTTATTTCGATATTTTTTTTGTGTTATAGCAAATATTAGTGAAGAAGAAACACGATGGAAAACAGAATTTCGTCAATATCAAGATCGTATACAACAATGGGATTATCATTATACAAAATACTTAGAATTACTTGAAAAAAGTAGCGACAAACTACGTGATTGTCTTGGTTAGAGAAGAGTGATTATCTTTGATAGTTTTGTTTTTCTATAAATCATTTTTTTTTCTCTTCTTGTTCCGTCCACTTGTTTTGTTATCTTCTACCTCATTCTTTTCCCCTTTAGAGTTCTTTTAAGTATACATCTTTTCATTTATCATGTACGAGTTATATTCGAGAATAATACTTGATTTTCTTTCTATGTTGTATATATATTTTATTAAATATTGTCATTCTGTTGTATTTGTCTGTCTATGTATGTGTGTTTATTTTGATATGATAGAAATGTTTTTTTTTTGTTTTTTGTTCTTTTTGATTTTCATGATTAATAATAGAAAAGTCCAAATACAGTAACAGCACAAAAAATTTTCGTATTTGAATAAACATATGATGCGTAATTATCTGTTTGAATATCCCATAAACAACGACATGTCATCATTAAATTATCATTTTGACATTGTCCTAATACAACTTGTATAACATATTTATATCGTTCATAATTTAATGTTTTCATTGCATCTTTTATTATTTGTGAAAGTTCTTTCGATAATTGTGTACATTTATTCGAATCATATTCATTTTGTTGATCAATTGTTTGTTGAATTAATTGTTCAAGCATTTCTTTCACTTCACGTGTATTAAATGGATGAGATGATTTCGAACATATTGGATCTAATGTCGAATAATTCATAATTAATATATAAATATACGAATAAAAATTAAAAACAAAACAAAGAATTTTTAATTATGGCGCATACATAATTATTGATAGTATGTATAGATAAAGAATAGAGAGATAAATCGTATCTAGTATAATCATTCTTAACATTCTACAAGATACGGTTATCTTCTTGTTGTTTAAAATTATCATTAATTAAAAATCGTTTAGAAATGAGAAACATATGAGTTTTTAAGTAAACCAAACGAAAGTTTACAAACATGATAACGATATACTATGACATTAATGTATATTAAATTACCCTTTTAGTATAACTAGTTTAGAAGAACATCTGTCTGATGGTAGAAGGTTCGTAGGTCGAATACCACTAACGATTATCTATTTCTCTGTTCTGTCAAATACATTACCTCGTGTTCTAAGTCGTCCATAGTTTTTTCTTCAAATCTATATCAATTTATTAAAGACATGAAACAAGAATATCGGTTAACAAATATTTCATTAATGTATCTATATATAATATAATACAGAAAACGAAAAAGAGAAAAATTTTAGAATAAAAAAAACGCAAACAACTAAAAGTTAATAAGTGTCTGTTTGTTTGACTAGTTGGACGGACGGATTTAATAAAAAAAGAAAAGAACACATTTTCTTCAAAATAAATTATCTTAATGGTGGAAGAAGTGAACTTTTCCCATTACAATCCGTTATAAATGAATGTGGTGATTGTTGTTTACTATCATCTAATAATGATGGATTAATTAATGATGATGATTTTGTTGTTATTGATCGTTCTCTATTTCGTTTTTTTTTGTTTACGACAACAAATAAGAAATAAAAGACTAAATATTCCAATAAATATAACAATTGTTGATAAACTAAATGTTAAAAAAAACAATAATTGTTTCTTGTCTTTTACGTTTATTATTCGCTAATTTTTGTGTCATTAAACGATGATGTTGAGATGTTTCAAGTTGTTTTTCATATTCATTAACAAGATAATCTCGATCAATTGGTGTATCACCAATTAATATTACTAATTTATCTTGTTTTATACATGGTTCCGGGAAAAATGTATCTGTTAATGTATAATCAAGTATTATTATTGATGGAATTTTTGTTGGAAGTTCTTCTATTGTTAATAAACCATTGGAATTTAAATTAAATATATGTGAATATGTTGATGGAAGTAATGTAAATGTTATATTTGTTTGATCAGATATATCTTTATCAAATGCAAATAAACGATAGAGAAATTTTTCAATTGAAGTTTTTTTTAAAAAACGTTGACGTGATATAAATATATATGGATCAGAAGTAAAATTTATTAAATGTGGACAATATTCATTAAGATCATTTACTTTTATATTTAATTTTGCTTCACTTGATAGAGGTGGTGTACCTTGAAAAAAAAAGAAAAATTATTTTATTATAGAGATAAAAAGAAAGATTTTACCATGATCTCTAACAGTAATAATAAATTGATGTATATGTTGTTGTTCAGCATCGGGTATTCGTGTAACTAAAACTTGTCCTGTATGACTTGTATGAAAAAAGAATTCGGAATAGGGTGTTATTGAACGAAGTGAATATGTTAATTCACCACGTCGAGTACCAGGTGAATCTTTATCTTTACCAATAATTTGACCAACAATCGTTCGTACAGGGACATTTTCATCAATTTGAAAAAAATATTCATTTCGTTCAAATTCAGGTCGATGATTAAGACCTTCAACTGATATTGATACTTGTGTTTGACTTGAATGTTCACCATCGGATACAGTTACATTAAATGTTATTGTTTGATCAGTCATATTCATTGATAATGGTGAAATTAAACTTATTTGACCTGTTTGAGAATCAATACGAAATAAATTTGAATTTAATGAATAAACAAGAGAATTTGTTGATGAATCTGGATCAATTGCATGAACTTGACCAACAACTGTTGAATCAAATGTTGTTGATGATGATTGAATATTTGTTATAAAATGATAATGTTCATGTTCAAAATTTGGTATCATATCATTTATATCATTAATTATAATATTTATTATAAAACGTGTTAATTCACCACCACCATCAATTGCATCAAGAAATAAAATAAGTGATGATTCAATTTCATGATCTAATGGATTTATTAATTCAATCTAAATATTAAAAAAAAATAAAAATATTTCATTAATAAATAAATATTTTATTTTTACTTTATAATGTTTCATTGATGTTGGTTTAAGTTGAAATGCTTGTTGATGTTTTTTACTTGTTGTTTGTACAATTAAAGTTAATTTAACTTGTCCATAACTTCCTTGATCAATATCATCAACAGTAACCATAGCTAAAAGTCCTAATGAATTTTCCATAATATTTATTTGTGAATTATTTTTAATAATGTCAATTGATGAAATAATTTGTCGAACTTGAATATTTGGTTTATGATCATTAATATCTTGAATAATTAATTCAACTGGATGATATACAGGTAATGTTGAACTCATACGTGAACCACAATCTTGTGCACGAATTGTTAATAATAAATGATTATTTGATTGTAATAATGGTATTAAATCATTTGATGTTAATAATAATGGTTGATTTATAGATATACAACCAGTTTCATTATTTAAATGTAAAAATTCATTTAATTTATCATCAAAATGATCAAATGAATAAATAACACGTCCATTATTACCTTCATCAGGATCATAAGCTTGAACACAAATTAATTCTCCTATATAAAAGAATATTAACGTCTATAATCCTCATTACGAATGATTTATTCTTATATGACTATATTCAAGTTTTCCATTATCGATTGTTAACATTTACAAAAAAAAAATTAACTTGACATTTAGAATAAAAACATCTCTACATTTTCCCTATGAAATATTCTACTTGTCAATAGGTTTTGTTTTCTCTCCCAATCATCTATAATAAATGATCTTCTGAATATAAAATGATAAATATGAATTTTACATGTTAGATTCTTATAAAATCAATTTTCAATGACAAATAACTCGAAATATCACTCAAAGACAATACGTTTTTTCTTTGTCAAGTATTCGTTTATTTAAGAAGTACTTGAATGATTTTAGAATTAAAATCGAAGTGCAAAAATTAGCCTAAAGGTAAGTAGATCTAAAATTCTTTTCTTTTTTTTTTTGTCTTACCAGTAAATGTTTCATTAACATAAATATTTGTTAAATTAGTTAAAAATCTTGGTGAATTATCATTAATATCTAAAACTTGTATAATAATTTTCATTTTAGCTTGTTGTTGTTGTTTATCAGTTGCAATAATCCATAAATCTTCATATCTATCACGTTCTTCTCGATCTAATGGTTGATTTTTAATTCTTAAACATAAATCATTTCCAATTGTTTGTTCAATTTCAAATTTTTCACTACCATTACCAATTAATTGATAAATAAATTCATTTGTTTCAGATAAATCTTTATCATCAACAGTTGGAATTCTATAACATTGTCGATGTTGAATATTTGTATTTTCAGGTATACGTAATTGTATTTCATTATAACGAAATGAATGTAAATTATCATTTAAATCATTTATTGTTATATTAACAAATATAATTTGATGTTGTGGTTGTGAAAGTATTTTTAATTGTATTGAACATTGTGTTAAACATGAACAAAATTGTTCTGCACATAAATATTCACGATCAAGTGTTTGTAGTACATAGAGATGTGTTTGATTTTCAATGGAAAAATATTTATGTAATTGAGCATTTGTTGATACTAATTGATAAGATCGAATTGAATTTGGTAAATTAAATGATAATAAATGTTTGGGAGAGATTTCATTTTCATTTATTGATATATGATGATAACGAGAATGTAAACGAGAATAATAACAAGGAGAATTGAAGAATATTAATATGATATAGATATGAATAGAAAACATTATCTAAAGAATAAAATGAATGAAGAAGATAAAGAATATCTATTTCTGTATTTCGAAATCTTACAATTTAGTTATATGCACGAGATGGCTTCTGTTTTTTTATATGGACCTTGAAAGTAGTATTATTGATGGAAGAGAAAAAAGAATTATGGTTATTATTTAGAAAAGATCGTTTTCTTTAATTCTTACGCACGATAGACGAAAATAGAAGATTGCAGATTGTAATTGAGCACGTCGACGGGTTTTTTACAATCGATATATTGATCGATCATTTGGAAAAAAAAGTCAGAGAGAGAGAGTGAGGGGGATTTATTCTAAATTATACCCACAAATTTGTCGGTCGTTCTAAAGAGGAAAACAATCTGTCATCATCATCATCATCATCATCATGATTCCTTTTTTCTCATTTCGTACAACAGTATTGCTTCCCTTTTTCTTCTTCTTCTCTCTTACTCTCTCTTTTTTCTAAGCGGCATTCAAAAAAAAACTGCAACCAGAAAAAAAATGACCCTTATATATGCATTTCTATTATTGATTTCACACAATTTCTAGCTCCTCATATACTCGAGGTCGTTTATATAAAAACTTCCGTCTACTTGACACTCACATACATACACACATATATATACGACGGAAGTAAAGACAGAGAAAAGAAAGAAGAAAGATGAATTGTCATAAATACTAGAAGGCAAAAAGGCGATTATTACTGCATGAATTTTGATTGCCAACTTAAAAAAAATAGTGACGAGACAATACTTAACAACCAACTAAATATACCTGTTACTTATTATAAAGACATACTTGAATATAGTTACATGATTAAATTTCCACATTATTTAAACAGGAAAATGATTGATTTATATTGTTCTCAATTAAAATCTTCCTATTCTCTTTTGCATGTTATCTTTTCCTTCATTTCTTTTCTTTAAATGCAAACATCATCCGAAACGAAGAATTATTGTGTTTAGTGGCTTGGAAAAAAAACGAGTTCTTTCTTATTATCATTTTGAAATAGTAAAAAAACGTAGAAAAAATGTTGACATATATTGATGATGGAATCATGAATTTTTTTTCTCTACTTAATTACTTGGCCTTTATCAAATGAACGTAGACATTCTCGTTTTTTTTCTTCTTCTTCTTCTTTTACTACATGGCTTCTGTCTTGAACAAAAGAAGACAAGGATTCTTATAATAAAGAATTTTATATTTTCCGTAGGCAAGCTTGAGATTATTCTTAAAGCGAAAAACGTTTTACTTTTCTTTCTCTCTTTTTCTTCTCCACCCATCGAATTTCTTCCTGGTACTATCCCTACCGTGTTAAGTAAAGGACAAAACAACAATAGCATATATATATCGCCACTGGAAATATACATACGGGTGATATCTGCTCAATCAAATAACTGACAAACTAACCACAACAGATTGATAGATGAATGTTTGTAGAATTTCTCTTGAAAACGCTTCCCCGGGTAGTAGCTCAATGACCTTTTCTGATTTTTTTTCTTTATATACTATTGTGTATCTTTCTTGTATTCCCTCCTTCTATCGTTATTATGTAAACGAGCTTTTTTTAGATAAACAAACAACATATAACTCAATCGTCCCCGTGTGGCAACACTTGTGCTGTCAAATGGACAGATGCTAAGTGGCTGACTCAACTCATTCTACTAATTTTATAAACACCATTTTCTTCTTCTTCTTCTTGTTCTCTTTTTTGCTTCGTGTCACCCTTATTATCATATAGAAAGAAGAATTATTATTATCTAATCTTCTTCATATCATACTTCTACTAAGGCTAAGCTTAATAATTGATTTTCAAACTTTGAGAAGAAGAAGAAGAAGAAAAAAAAGGACACATTCATCCTCAAGCAAGATAGAGTAAAGAAAAAGAAAAAAAGAAAATATGTCTTCATATATATATGATGCAACTCGATTGCAATTCCAATACGAATAAAAAAAAAACGAGAAAATGGAGATGGATCAGAATAGAAAAAGGAGAGACCTTCAGGCCACGGCTACTCCTAACACCAGAATCACATGAGACAAAAAGGAAAACCGTTTAATGATTAGTTAAATTATCGAGAATAAGAATACGAACATGTAAGAGCTTTTAATGAGTTCTGTTTCTGACCCATACTACTACTACTACTATAGACGACATTATTGATCTTGTTCATACATACTTACATAAAAACTAATCCGAATAATGTTCAGAATATTTGAACAATTAAGCAGAAGGTTATAATAATCGTCTAAAAGTCTTATTATAGAGAAAGAGAAAGCAAACTGTTCGTTAAATATCATTCTCATTATTGAATAATAATCGGATAACATTCATTCTCATCTTTCTTATATAAATGAACATGTACGCATAATTATTCGATAGTGTCTTGTTCTGTTACCGTTTATTCTTAATAATAACATTGATATTTGTATTTTCCGTCTATTATCTCTTTAAGCACGTTCGTTCTCTTTATGGAAATGGATAATGGTCAGTATCATTGAACAGATGACAATTCAAGGATGTTCTGTTTATACGATTGTTCATTGTAATGTTTTTTTCTATTCTCTTCTATTCCTTCGTTTTCTTTTTTTGCTCTGAATAAAATGACATGAACATCAATAGACAAGCATATGATCAAACGTCGGATTGCATTCACCAGACTCGATCAAACGATTCTATATACATAGATATATATTGTTGATGTGAATAACAACGATGGACGCACGCGTGCGAACATTGAATGATCGATGCGATTTTTCGGAAATAAAAGAAATTAAGAGAAATGAAAAAAAAAAGAAATGCAGTCAAAAAGAGACCTGATGATGATTGAACGAAGGCGACAACGATGACCTGACTTGTTCCCTTTTATATTTTTTTGTTCTCATTCTATGCAGACATTAATGAAAACTTCCGGTGTTGGTCACTTACTTCGAACCGCTCATGCACGAGAGACAACGTAGAAGTCGTTAGATAGACTTTCGCTTTTTTTCCTATATATATATATATATATTGTTTGTCCACTTAATCAAATGTGTGCAACTCACACAAATAACATATAACCTATTCTTTTCCTATGTTCGCTAACATTGAATAATTGATCGATGAAAGCAACCACAAAGAAGAAAAAAAAAAGAATTTAGTACAATGATTACGTCATTATTTCATCACTTGTCTATTCCATCAATCAAACCGCTTTACTAGTTGACGAATTTACCTTCTCAAGAGATTCTGAATAGTCAAGAAGAAAAAAAAATCTGTAAGAGAAAAAAGAAAGAATCATCATCATCATCTTCATCATTGTATGTCTGTTTTTTATGGTTCATTGAACTTAAAGTTTCTTTATGACATCATCATCTAACAGTATTAAAGAATAGGAAAAAGGTGAGAGTACATAAAAAGAAATAAATGATAACGACAAAATCAAGATATGAACCGGAAGAAAAATGATAATAACGATTGAATATTAAAATCAATTTGTTTCAGACATTAGAGAAAAAGAGTTAAATTTAATGATTATAGCGTGCATAGATCCTAAGCACGCCTTTTCTCGTTCAAGTGGAATGAGTAATAAAAAGAGGATTTTCATATGAACAAGATGGTTGAACACGCTCAACTAAGAACAACAAATGTGCACACATTATCGATAATTGTCGTATTTTAATAATCAAATTCTATACTTGAAAAAAACACTTTGTCATAGATTGTTGGTGGTGATCAAACAAATCTATTCTTCTCTCTCTCAGTACTTACATGGTGAACTGATAACAATTATTGAACATTGCTTTGCTTTGCTTAGTCATTCATACAATAGTCTTACTGGTACTATTCGATTATACGCATCGATTAAAATCGGCTTCTTTCACTGTTGTTACTCTGCATTGATGCAAATACAATCAATATCTTTTTCTCTTTCTCATTGGCAACTGTGCAATAAGCAGAGGAGAAGAGAAGAGAAGAAGAGAAATACTCTTTAATGTTCATTTATAGTTCTTTTCTCTTTCTTTTTCCCTGTGTGTGTGTGTATGTGTGTGTTCATCACAATCGTTCGATTGCATGCATGCAATCGACAATGACGATGTTGACTAGTAACCACATACACATCAATCAGTCATGACTTTTTACACGTCGTATGTGTCGATGTCAGCTAGCTGAGTCGAGACAAATTATACTTTAACACACATATATATATATATGCATATACAATATAGTTTAAAAGTCTTTTCACAGTATGAACTAAAGCGGATAAGAAGCTTTGAGAAGAAGCTGACATTTTGATCGACAACTGTATATAACCTATATATATATAGTCAAAATAAACATATTTGCCACTGTGCACTCATGTGTTAATCATTTCGATATTCGACCACATGGAAAGATTGAAGAATTTCAAATGATATTGGATAAATGAATGTAAACAAATATTTAAACATTAAACAGATTAACAATATCTAATGATAACCTTCAATATACATAGTTTTTTTGAAATCGAATAGGTATCTTTCGTCTACTTGTTATTTATTTACATCTAACTAATCTCTGGCTTCACATGTTTTTCTTTTCATAAATAAGCAATTAATTTCAAAATATGAAAATTTTTTAATGACTAGTTGTATGTGTTCATATTACATGATAATTTTGTCTATCTGATTGAGTTGTTGACAGGTGTATATCTCTCGCTTCTTTTCATATTCGGTATATTTTGTTTTTTTTCAAGTGATTTCGTGCAATGATGCACAGAGATGAAAGATTGACATTGTCAGTTGTTCATTTATAGATCTTTTTGAAGATGAACGACGACAACTATAAGTATTAATGATGATGAGAATTGAAGGACAATAACATCAATTGTAGGAATATGCGACATACACCAGACACACACGTATACTCTCTTCACTTTTCAATGACGATGAATCGATGACTGGCAACAACTGTTTAATTGTATATATATATATGTAGATATCATTCTGTCGATAGTTAATTATCAGAAAGAGTAAAAAAAATGTCAGCATCTTAACAATTATATATATTGAATATGTGTGTTTTATGTCAATGAATGATGATACAAAGTAGAAAATAGAGAAATTCCAACAGCTGTTTGTCTTTAGTATGGATTATATCCAAAAAAAATATATATAATTAATTTTGATATATTTGTTGAAAAATTTTTATCTAAAATTTACATTTAATTTTAATAGTAGAGATTTATCTTTTTTTTTCTATTCTGAATAAAGTATAATTATTTTTATATAATTGAGATCAAGCTAAGACTCAATTATTAGAAGCTTTACAATTCTCTCTTTACATTCTATTATAAGTTAATTCTTAAATTTCATACAATTGAATTTAACCTTCTAATATTTCTTTTTTTTTTATATAATCATGACATTCTTTTATTGTCTTATAAACAAATACAATCAATGTAAATCATTATTTTGTAAGTTAACATGTTAACCTTGAACATTTTGATAAAAAAATGTTGATGAGCTTTTAACGATAACAAAAAGCGACGAAAAAAGTCAAAAGATTTGACATAACATATACATGCGATGTGTTGTGTGACATTGCAACGACGTGCATTGAACGAACTACTTTATATTTCACGTCCACCATTTCTTATTCCAATTTTTCGTGCACCAACTACAACATCAACAACAATAAGACCAACAACAACAACAATAGATACAACAACTACAAGTACATATAAAATCTTATCAACTATTTCAATACAAAAACGTTTAAAAGGTGATTTTATTAGTACTACTTTACCTTCAAATATGATTAGTCAACGTATATTTGAAAATCTTGTTTTAACAAATACGATTGTGGCTGCATTTTGTATTGTTCTTATGGTAACAATAACTGGATTTCTTATTTTTCTTCTTATACCATCAATTCGACGTCGATGGTTAAATAATGATAAACCAAATAATGAAAGAAAATTTGATGATTTACCAACATTAAGTCGACAACCATCATTTCATCATTTTACATTAGGTCCATCTCGATTTAATCCAATGTTTGAACCAACAACGGGTACAACTACAACAACAACTCAATTTGGAACATTATTTCAACCTCATACAACAACAGCTACTTTACTTCATCCAACCATTTGGACATCAATGTCTCCAACATCTCTTGTTTCAACTCCTATTCCAGCTCAACAACAGCAACAACAACAACAACAACTACAACAACAATTACAACAACAACATATAGTATCAACACCACCATCATCTCTAAAAGTAAAACAACCATCACCAACATCAACAACTTCATCAGCTGCAGCAGCACGACCACCATTACCATCACATCCTCCGACAACAATGCAACGATCACCAAGAAAACGATGATTTTAATCATCGTTTTCGATTTTATATTTCTGTATATACTTTTTCTTTAAAAACATTATTTATTATAAAATTATAATAGAATAGTTTAATATTAACAATCAACTTAATATTAGTTTATGCATATATTTATTTATTGAATCAAAAATTGAAAAATAATGAGTCATACAATCAGATATAGAAATTAGATTTTTTTTCTTATCGAAGAAGCAGAACTATTTGACTAACACAAAATTAAATTAATCTAAAACTAAAACAAAAATACATAATATTAATGATATAGTTTATTACTAACTTGGATAAATATGATCGTATCTTCAATTTATATTGTTTGTAAATTTTCGAAAATGCTCTTTTATATGGTTTTGATGGTAAAATAAATAAAAAAAATGTTAATGTTGATGGACTAAATGACGTAAAATATCCGATGAGAAATATTTTTGAATCAGCTGCTGTTTTGACACAATTACTAGCAAGATATATGATTATACTTGGTAAAGTTAAACAAATTAATAATAATGGACTTAAAATAACACGTTTTTGTTCATCAAATAATTTCCGATTGATGTAAAATTATATGTTCACGTAAAACTTTTATAATAATAACAATAGCTGATAATACATTAATAAAAAATGGAATAAAATAATGGCATAAATTTATAATTGAATCATAAGATTGAAATTTATCTGAATAAGTAACAATATATCAAATTCGTTTATCATAATCAATTAAACGTTGATAAAAAAAATTATAAGAATTGTTTGTTCAATAGCTACACATGTATTTAACCATTGATCAATACTAACAACAATTTGTAAGAATAAATTAATAGATACACATTGGATTTGTAAAAATAATCGATAAGTAATAGGTAATATTTATGCAATAATAAGAATCCAAGATTTAAAAAAATATAATTATAGTAAATCAACTAGCAATTGGTGAAGCTAATAAATAAAAAGCACAACCATTTGTACGTAAAGCTTTTTCTCGAAATGTAATACTTATTTTAACAATAGTTGGTTGATGGAAAATATTAATATGTGGTAAAATATGATAACCTAAAAGAGCATCAAGTGAATGACTAAAACCACTTGAACGAAACTGACATCGTGTTCAATAGAAACATGCTGGACAAAGACATATTGATGTTTGTGAACATGTAAGACTATCTTGTAAACATTTGATATGCTAATTGATAATATTTTATACGACGAAGGGAACGCGTGAAAGATGTATAATATAATGAACTATATTTTAGACATAGAATATCTTCATATAAAAATATTGGTTCATAAATTTTCTTTTTATTAATTATATGAGAACTTCCATCATATCGTTCATCACTACCATCGAGACAATCAGGAAAATTTTTATTATCTTGAAAAAAAGCTTTTGGTATGCATTGTTTATTGTAACATTGATGAATTTCTATTGACGAACAATATTGTTCATCAATTCCATCCATACAATCGATAATACCATCACAAGTTTCACTCCAATCAAGACATGCAAATGATGAACCACGATTACATTGTAAATGGATATAACAAGTCATTTTTGTTGGTTTATATTGATTATTAACATAAAAATTATGAATAATATGGTTGATAATAATCAAATGAATATTGACAAATTGAACCAAATCTTGGTTGTGTACAATTATAGAATACTTGTGTTGTCAATAATGTTTCATTTGTTATTAGAATTTGATTTAAATATAATTGATATTGTTCGGCAATATTCATAGATGCTGACCATAGATATATTTGTTGAGTAGTAATATGTTGTTTATAAAATTCATAAAAAGGAAATTTTTTATCATAAATATTTTCTTCAATATTCCATTTTGATGGTCATTCACTCATACAAAAAGAAAGAATCTCATAAGGAGCATTTTCTGTTTTGAATGAAATAGCAATTCGTAAACAATCATGATATAATATAATATCATTCGAATTTTTGTCAAAATCAAAGGTAAAAAAATAAAACAAAGTAAAATTCTGATAAATAGCATCATCGATTACTTTTTCATTGTTAAAAATATCACACATAGAATGATTTTCTAATGTAACTATTTATTAATTCCAGCTTTTATTTTTTGTATATAAAGTTTTACACTTATTCTTGTAAAATGCTAGAGATACAAATTAAAAAATATCATATGGCTTTATATTCAAGAAAAGTTTGTTCTAAATACAAATGACGGCGGTCTGCATCATATTTGCATAGTAATATATCAACACAAGTTGTAAAAAAAAATAATAAATTGACGTAAATATCATTTTTTTTTGATATGAATAGAAATGATGACGTCTGAAGTTAATCAACATAAAATATTGTTATTGTAAAAATTGAAGTACAAATTATGGAAAGTAACGATCTTTTAACTGATTACACATTATTTCGTCATCGTGTAAATAATTAATATCGTTTCTCGATTTCCAACCAGAGAAATACTATACCGGCTAATACTTTGACAATAAATAAATACACGTTAAGAATGGTGATTTAGCTCTTTTCATAAAAAAAAAGAGTCGTTTTTCTTCATCTCGAAATATTTACTGAAATAAACAAATAATTGAAGGATAGAATACTTTTACAACGTTTATATTCGCTTATAAAAGTCTTCCGTTGTTATATATCACATAAACAGTGGACTAAAAGTCCTGACTCATTTTAAATACTAAATTTTTTTTCAATGAGTTGTTTATTACTATCCTAGATTGATCATAAAGTAAGTTTTTTAATCATTATTTTTATAAAATTTTCTTTCTATCGTTTCTTTTTTTTCTTCTTCTCATATTTCTTTTGTTGTTTATTCAGTAAATAATGTTTTCATTCTAATGTATGTATTCAAGTAACAAAATTCTAATAAAATCAATGCTTGCTCGATTCGAGACATTTTCATTTAAAATGAAAGTATATTTCGCTGATGTCAGTTTACAACATGTGACGAAGAGAGAGAGAGAATAATATTATTTTTAAGGTTGTTAATCGACAGAGTATGGAATATTATTTCAACTTATAATACCTTTAAGGCATAGCCATCAATCACATTTTTAAAGATTAACAAACTGTTGACTATTTCAAGTATTGTATTGAGATTATTTTGAAGTGAACAATGTCTTTTAATCAATTTAGATAATAACATTTACGTAAGAAATGATATTATTCATTACATAGTTGAAAAAAGAAACTCTTTCAAAGAATAGAAGAGAATATCTCATTTCTTTTCTCTCTCTCTCTTTTTTCTCTATCGCGTCACCTTGGTGAATTTTACGTATATTATTTAACTGTTTTAAAATATTTTTTCCAAAAAAAGAATTTACATTAACAATATTATTATTATGATGACTAATTTTCCTTTTTTTTTCTCGAGGCGCGTCTCTAATCTTTTATTTATTATTTGTTTTGTTTTTGTCTCGGTGACTATTTCTCGTTTTACTTTATTTTATAATGACAGGAAGTGTTCGTACATCGACAGGAACATTTGATGGTGGTGGTGGTGGTAATTCAATAGTTGAACAAACAACTGATATAATCAATCGTTTTCGTAATAGTCTTATACGAAGTCGTAAAGAACGTTTATTAGATGAAGATGTTCAAGCAACAGAAAATATTGTTAAACAATTACATTTTAGTGAATTAATAGCAAAAGAAACATTAGGAAAATTAATATTTCAAGGAGATTCAATGCAACGATCTTATAATTTAATAAATCGTTTAGAAAAAGAAATCAAAGATATTGCAGATGATTTAAATGAAGTTAATGGAGGAAAATGTTGTGGTGCTTGTGCAAATGGTACATGTTTTGGTTTTACTTGTTTTGGATGTTTAAATAAAAAACCAAAAAAACGTAAACA
Source organism: Adineta steineri (assembly GCA_905250115.1). NCBI lineage: Eukaryota > Metazoa > Rotifera > Eurotatoria > Adinetida > Adinetidae > Adineta > Adineta steineri. Next base: position 26,837 of record CAJNOI010000110.1, read on the forward strand.
AAAAACTCCAAAAAAATTAAAAATTATTCCAGAAAATCAAATTCGTTGGGTAAAAATAAGAAATTATACAAAGAAATATTTTTCTTTATTGAATATTTAGAGTTCAACATCAGAACGTGAAGAAATGATAACACGAACACGTGCATTAGCACGTAATCGACGTGAACATCCTGATTTTCTTCAAACAATTAATCAAGTAAATAATATTCAAAATAAACAAATCGAAATCAATGAAAAAAATCAAAATCAATTACGTGATTATCTTTTACAACATCATTCATTATCCTATGGTTATATTGATCAACCTGAACGTTTATTTAATGAAATAAATATGGCAACAAATTTTACACAATTAAATCTCTATTTAGATAATTTATTAAAAATGACTGAAATTATGACAAATGAAGTTAATAAACATAATATTGTTATAACGAAAATTGAAACACAAGCTATGCAAAGTGGAGATCTTCTAACGGATTATACATTACTTGGTCATCATATATTAGGTTCTTCACCAACACAACATCAAACATTAACAAATATAAATACAATGACACCGAATTTAAATCCATTAACGATGGCAAATGGACAAAAAGTTCTTTTAAATGCTGTTCTTTAATTTTTTATAACGAAATAATAAATAATCTTTTTTATTTTTTCTATGATTTATATTATTTTTATTTTTCAGATATAAAATGACATCAGAATATTATTTTTATGATCAATTTTCCCAAGGATCTCATATCGGTGGTGTTCATCGATCTAGACGAGATTTTAAAGATTTAAATCAAGCTTTGTATCAATCGAGAATAGCTTCAGCTGTCGAAGATTATGAGACAAATAAATCAGAAATTCTAACACCTAATGCACTTAAAAAACAAACTAGTAATATAGTAGATCCACCAATTATACCCGAATTATTAACTAAAGAATTAGATACATATTTAAATATATTTAATAATAAATCAAAAAAAAATTCAATATCGAATTCATCAAAATTAATAAAAGACAATGAATTAAACAATTCAACATCAATTCTACCAAAAATATCTTTACCTAGTTCATTAATTGTTGGTTTACATTCAACATGGTCTGATTTAATTAAAAATACCGAATATAAATATAAAGTAAATTCATATTTCTTTTATTAAAAATCTTCTTTTTTACTTTCTCTATGTAAAGACATGGCGAACTAAAACAGGTGAAGATCATTGGCATCAATATATTAAACAGAAAAATTCCGAACAAATCAAATCTGAAAAACAACAAGATAATAAAACAATAATTCATCGTCGAAGAAATTCACATGTAAGTATTCAATCAGGAATAAAAAATACCCAAATAAATGCAAATCAATCATCTTTGGTTAATACAACTGATCCAATACATGATCATCAACGTTCATTAAAAACAACTCATCAAAGTACTTCAGAACATGGAGTAGAAACAATTAAACATGGTATACATGTTGAATTTCGATTATCAACACAACTTCTTAAACAAGTACAGAAAATACAAATACATGAACAAAAATGTAATTGAATTTATTATATTTTAAAAAATCTAATTTATTTATTTTATTATTAGTTGTTCTATTCGATGTACCAAAACAAGGAACTGATTTTGATCAAGAATTAATAAATTTAACACAAAATAAATGTAAACGTTTATTAGCGGAAACAAAACAAAAAATGTTTGTTATTTTTAATTTATTATTTTGATTTTATTTCTGTTTATATTTATAGACTTGCAACAAATAACCAAATTGATATTAAACATCCAAAAATTTGTCAAGTTTGGTTTTATGATGATAATCCATTAAATCGAAATAAAAATAATTTATTATTAATAAATGAATTTAGTCGTTAGTTATTTTATTATTTTGAAAAGAATTTTGATTTTAGCGCTCTTTTATAGGACGACAAAAATCGAAATTTATACTCTCAGTTTTACGACATGAAATTCCACAAAAATATAATATTAATATTGATATACCTGAAACGAAACGTAAATGTTACATTGAATTAATAGATGGCTCAACTCAAATATAGTAAATTTTAATAAATTTTGTTTTTTTTAAATACCATATCGATTAATTATAGTTATCCATCTGGCCGTTTGGCTGTTTTACGACTTCGATCGCCATTCTCAACAACGCTCTTTTACGATGATACTGGAATAACAGCAAAACAATTTCTTGGTCTTGTTACATCAACTGGTAATATCGTTATAATGCAGCCAACATTTCATGCTCGTTTTATAACAAATAATCAACATGAATCAGCTTATTTATGTAATGGAAAAACAGGTGTTATTGAAAAACAATTTCAATCACATTTCAAAACTAAAGGTCGAAGACAATCAATTCCTATTGATGAAAATGATACGAATTTGACACTACTTGAAAATACAGTTCAAATCCAATTAAATTCATTTATGCAACTTGAATATAATAATCCAACGAATATACGTTTTGCATTTACATGTCATAATGAAGAATTTAAATTTCAATTAGGAGCTCAAATATCAACAACACCAACACCGACATTATCAGATACACCAACACCCATACCTACAACAAAAAAATTCTTAGGAGATAATAAAAGTCAAAGAAAAAGAACAATTTCAACAAATACAAATATTTCCGAGAAACATCAACAAGGACATTCTCAAAAACAAATTGATGAACAACTTGATACACGTTATTTATTATTTATGAAAGAATTAAATCTATTAAAAGAACGTTTTAAAAACATTTGCGATACTTGGCTTAAAGAATATCGAACAGTATTAGGTAGATTTTTCAACATCGAATAAACTAATTGTGTAATTTTTATTTTTAAGGTATTATGGATATTGATGCTTATTGTTTTTCTGATATTTCATCAACAGTATCACAACCTATCGATGATATAAATCAAAATCAAAATGTTAAACAATTTGAACATGTACCAATATTAACAAAACGAACTACATTTAATATAGAACCTATGAAAAATTCAGCAAAAACATCCGAAGGTATAAATTTCTTTTTTTTTTCTAATATTTTTAAAAACAAAAATAACTTCTTCTTCTAGTGAATATTATAACAAATTCAATTGAACAATTCATACCTCATTCTGATGTTGGTCGAGCAATAAAACAACGGATTTATTCTGAGAAAAAAATTCTAACAAATATTTTACCAGCTATTAAATAAATAATCAAGAGAATAAATTCATTTTCAACCATCATCATCATCATCGTATCAATGTTATAATGATTAACTAAACAAAAAGAAAATACATCTATTATTTTGATTCAATTTCAAATACATCTATATCGATTATGAAAAAACGTTGGAGACATTAATATATGACTATATTAACACTACTTTCTCTATTATATTTACCATTGAAATGTTGGATTCTTTTGTTTTTCTAATTTTCTCTTATGTTTTGTTTAAGTTTTCTTCATTCTAATCTTCTAATAAAGTGATGGAATCCAACTGGAGTTGAAAGACGGAAATGATCGATCGATTGATGATGAGAAATATGGATAAAAAACGAGAGAACATTAACACATCACTGTATATGTGACATACACGTGCCATCCTACTAAAAAGTCAATTATGATATTGAATGAGTAATGCATAAATCACATCGATATAGAGAAAAAGATGATTTTGTTTATATTCCAATTAGCTGAACGATGATCACAAATGCTTTTTTAAACACATTTCGACCTACTGGAAAATGTCAATTTGTTGATATGTTGAATGTGATAAAGATACATTATAGAAACAATCTCCTCCTTCGACTAATCGAATGGTTAAGGTCGACTGAGAGGGCATTAAAAAACAACAATATACCAAGGCTGTCTTCTTCTTTCTCTTCGACTATTACAAGATAGAAGAGGAAGAAGAGGAAACAACAAAAAAAAGATGAGCAATTATTTCGTTGATTTATTCCATATATATATATATATATAGAATAATCCAATAAGAGTAAAGAGAATAGAACCAATGAAAAAAACGATCATGTTTATATTCCATTTCTTTTCTTTTACACTATTATCGTCTTTATATAGCCTTCGTGATAACACGAGAATAATACCATAACGACATACAACAACGAAGACAAAAAACATCTGGTAAGCTTCAAATATTTTTTACTACGAAGAAAAGATATGTTACTCAGATCGAGGAGAAATATTTCTTTTACGATTTTACTTAATAATGAAAAGATAAAATTCTTCAAGAAAATAATTTCATAGAGAAATTAAAAAGGATAATCTAATTATTCGGATAAACAATAAAAATTAGATTGTTTATTTTACTTACAGATAGCTCTTACTATTTAACTAAGTTAAACAGTCCAATTGCATTTTTAATACTGTAAAGTATGGTTTTTATATTTGTGAATATCTTTGGATAATAATTTCATAACTGAATTTTTAAAATAATGTTCTGCAAATCAAGACATTTCGGATTCATTCGATAGTTTATATTGATAAACTATGAATATTTCAGTTTTGATTATTCAATCTCAAATAAGAATATTTATCAGTTCCGTTAGTAGTAAATTTCGAAAGTTCTTGTTTATTAGAGTTCGGTTGCCAATATGAAATATTACATTAGAAAAGTATATAAATAATGATATAATCTCTTCTCAAATGGAAACTAGATGATTTCTATAATCAGACAGTTAATAGTCATAGCTTTGAAAGATTGGATATTATTGGACCAGCTGGAATGTAATATGTTAAATTTCTAACGGCAAAATTTTGATTATGCCTGTAGTATTCAATTGTAGAATATTCTATTATAAAATCTAAAAATGAGAAAGTATATAATTAGTATTAAATAGAACTAATCGAAAGATTGATTTCAATTGTGTAAAGTTGTAATTTCATATAAAAGAACATATGTTCGATAATGTTTATTATTCTTTTTATTTTCCTAATAAGAAGGAAAAGAAGAAAGTGTTATTTATAAAGTTTTATGATCAAATCATCACACAGCATGTGTAAATATGTATGTGTCTTTTAAAGTAATGTAAGTATGGATTGCTCAAAGCAAGAAAACATACTAATCCATTATCTGTCAGAAAGTGATTACGAGAATGAAAGATGACAAGACAATGATAAAGTCGATAGAAGAGAGAGAGAGAGAGAGCGCGAGAAGAAAAAATGCGTTTGCTTCCGGTTAACTGTATACATAAACATTACAAAGACAGAAACCAATCAGAAACAAATGAGATTTTCTCTCATTTTTTTTTATTTCAGTTTTTCTTCTTTATATTCTATTAAATGGGACGTAAACGTTTATCAAGCAGTGATTCAACTACAACGATAACAAGTAATTCTCCTAATAAATTAAATAATTCATCAGG
>CAJNOI010000110.1:32308-46301 GCA_905250115.1 Adineta steineri
ATGTCAGCAAGGAATACTCGAATCTGCTGCTAACTTTACTTACGTTGGAGAAGAGGCGAAAAATGGATCGGGACAATTACAAGCGGCGGATGGACGAACAAGAGCGAAACTGAGCGAAGATCTAGCTGGAAATACCTGCACTTCAGTATGTGCCTAAGTCAACATCAAAGTTCGCTTTGAAGGTGTATGCTGAGGCATTGAAAGCCCTCACCCAATATAACATCAAATTCAAGACGGAGTTCAATTACCTTGAATACGGGTTCTACCACAAGACACCCGATTCGAGGGAGTTAGGTATACGAGCTGATCTTCTCGTGGAAGTTCAGAGGAAGGATGGAGAAAAGCCAGTAACAATCGTTATTGAGGCTCAAGGTTAGTAATCTACCTAAAATAATTTCTTATCTATACATATTTCTTTCTGTTCACAGGTACCCAACATCGGCCTCTTCTTCTACAACATCTATGCAACGTCAAGAAGCAGATCAGCAAAAAATATGATGATCTGGAGGATTCGGAGAGGAATCTGCTTCTCGATGTCGTACAAGACGAAAACGTCAAGCAGCTTCAAAAAGATCTGGTGAAGCTGCTCATGAGTGTTGGGCAAGGTTTCGTACACATCATTGTGTACGACGAAAAGTCTGTGAAGACAGCCATTGCTGCTGCTCTCAACACCCATCTCATCAACCTCAACGACCCCTAAGGTAAGCTTTACCACTTTTTTCTCCTAACACCTAATGAATTTGCATTTTCTTTCCTTATAGACCGTGAACAAACGGATTCATTCAGATGATCCAGTCTTGGCGAATCAGCTTCCACCTTCCACAAAAAAAGGCAATTTAATCTTCTTCTTCATATCCTTTTCTCTCCAATCTGTTTTATTCTCTTTTTTATTTCATTTTTTTTCTCGTTTATTCGCGTTTTTATTTTTTTTTCTCGTTACTGTTATAGTTTTTCTTCTCTTTTTTTTACTACTGTTAAATTTTTTCTACTATTTTTACTTATTACTATTATTAAAAGAACGAAGTTTTTAAAATAAAAAACAAAAGTCAGCTTCTACCTAATAAATGTAAGCTAATGAACAATCATGTACATACATATAACAAGATAAGAAAATACTTTATAGAATATTTTTATACATTAGTTGATCTACAAATTGGATTATATAGTACATGAGTGATGATGTTTAAAGCATACATTTTTAATCTAACAGACTAAGGAAATCTATTTATTCATTTATTTTAATAGCTATTTAAATTTCAAAAGAATCTTGAAGTTTAAGGTCAGCATTATTAGCAGATGTTGAAATCTAAACTGTATATATTCCTGAAGCAATAGTCCATTTTTACTTGATCACATTCCAATATGAAATATCACGTTGTGCTAATGCTAAAGTAATTGTTCTTGATTCACCTGCTGATAAATAAACTCGTTCAAAACCACGCAATATTTTTGTTGGTTCAGCTGCTTCTTGAGGGTGTGGGTGTAGGTTTTACCATGTTATTTACAGTCACACCGACGCCTACACTCACCCCTCATAGATATACTCAATCTATGCAGTATCATAGTATTTGATATCAAAATAGTTGTTCTTACTTCACCCTAATCCTATGATCAAAAAGAAAAAAAAGCGGCACATATGTCCCATCGTCCGTTAAAGAGTTAATCTTGTAAGAATTTATGAATGATAAACAAATACCGAGAATAGAAATTAACAAAAGAGGGTCGTACATCTTGTAAAGAAAACGTCTAAGAACAACTCACATAGAATAAGAAAAGAGACGTTGGTTATCGATAATACATCAACTTTGATATCTTACTGTTGCTTATCTCTAACAAATAGCATGTAGTTATTTTAGAATAAATATTTTTATTTATTTAAATAAAATAAGACAATAAAAGTACTAGAAATATTTCATATGACCATATCAAAAATTTGGAAGATCTATTAAATCTAATACTATTAATTAATTGTTTGTATTTTCTTTTTTTAAAAAAAGATTTTCTTTATCAGATAATGATAATGATTTCATTGAATCACATTTTGAATTTGGTCTTGACTTTTTTGTTTTAATATCAATAACTTTCAGAATATAATTATCTTTCATCATTTCATTAATTGAACTTGTTTGTTCAGTTGAAACTAAAGATAAACATTTTTCTTCGTTTTCTCCTCGTTTCAATAGTTCAGTTAAAAATGTTTCTTGATCATCTAAATCAAAATTTATAATTTAGAAGAATAAAAAAATATCTTTATGTAATTTATATTTTACTTTCTTTTGTTAAACGAGGATTTTGTGAAATTCTAAATGATGACATTGTTGATCTAATTAAATTAAAAAACAGAAAGAAATAATTAATATAGAATTATTAGAATTTTACTTTTTTAGAGATGATTCAATTAATGATTGTGATGTTGAACCTTTTCGAGATATAAGATTTCCTTCATAATCAAAAAATTCAGGTTTTAATTTTCGTAATAAACGAAGTTTTTCATTGTAAATTTCAGAAAGATCAATATCATTTGTTTCAGATTCTACAACAATAAAAAATAGATACTTTAATCAACCGAAATTTTTTGAATTAATTACCTGATAGTATTCCACTAGAATCTCCAATAAATAATTGTTGATTATTTCTCTGATCATATTGATCTTCATGAAGAATTAATGGTCGAAGTCTAATTAAACAAATGAAAATTATATATTTTTTTTTCTATTCAATAAAATTCACCTTGCTTGTTTTGCTGGTCGTTGTTGATTATTTGTTTTATTATTTTTATTTCTTGTTCCAACTACCATTGATTTATTATTCGTTGATTGATGATCAGTTTGTTTTATTTGTTCATTTTGTAATTGTTCTTTTACTGCTTCATAACAAACAGTAAAATGATTAATTAATTCTATTGTAGAATTTAATAAATTTTCACCAGGATTAGGTGCATTCTAAATAGATTTATATATGAAATTTTAGTTGTTTCAAATAAATATTGAAAATACTTTTTTCGAATAAACAAGATCTTTTGGTTTTGATCTTTGTTTAAATGGTTGTACAACATATATATTAGGATTGGATACACCTATGTCATCATTTTGTTTATTACTTTGTGTATCTTGAGAATGTGGTGTTGGACTACTTATTGGAAGAAGACCACCTAAACTTGAATGATTACTATTGTCACGTGTAACAGAACTTTTTCTTGAACTTGGTTTTGCTGCCATTTTAAAATTTTTCTTTTACTTTTGTGATGTTTAGAATAAAGAGAACAGAAAAAAAAAGAAAAGTTTGATCACACGCCAATGTTTATTGAGTTGCTAACGGAATTCTTTAACAGTTTCAATAAGCGACACATGACACTTATTTTCTCTTTCTTCCTATATTTATTCATTATTATATACAAAGCAGAAAACTCAAATTAATCAATATAAAATAATTTGATATCTATATGTCAAATATTGAATAATAAATAAAAATTAAATTTTCTATTTTAATTTATCGATTATGATTCATTTAAAGAAAATTTTATAAATAAGAAGATAATCGATAACTGTCGATAGTATAGACAACTGTTAATGCCTGGATATTCTTTTTTCCTTTCGTTTCTCTTGAGAGGGTACATAATTCATCTGTTCAGTGTTCTCGCCGGACGATATGTATATATGTATAAACATTTTCCATCATCGTCGAAGTTGTAGTAACACAAAACGACGAAAAAAAAAACATCCAACTTATTGTGTTTGGGCAAATCGAATTTCATGGAAGAAACTACTTCATCAACAACTCTTATTGATATTTCGCGCTACTGTTCGAGCTTTGCTGTAGGAATTCTTTTCTTTTATTGTTGATAATTAAAATAATATATTAAATTTAATTTAGGATGGTGATTTGTGGTCATCGTCTCAATCAACGTGCTCTCGATCGCCAGTGCAAAGTTTATTTTCTCCAACACCAACTCGTTCAACAGATTCAGATTCACCAATATTACCATCACTACCATTACCACCTGTTGGTTGGTCACTTTCATCTACATTTGCTAATATTGAACTTGATAAATCATCATGGCCATCAAATCTATCTTCTTCATCACAACATCAACCATGTGTAAATTATTTTCATATTATTATTATGATTTTCTCATATATAAAATATTTTTAGAAATGTTGTCGTTGTGCAAATAAAACAGAAAATTGGTTTGAAAAACTACAAAATCGAGTACATTCTCGATTAACCAAACATGAAAAACAACCAATAACACCAATTCAACGTCCATCACCAGCTTCAATTGTAATTAGACGTTTAAAGAAATTTTAAATTTTAATATGTTTCCTTTACATAGAATACTCCATCGTCACCATCACTAGCTATATTTGATGAAGATGATGATGATGATGGTACATTACGTTTACATGTATCAAATATTCCATTTACATGGTCAAAAGAAAAATTAGCTGAAATTTTTGGAGTATGTATTTGTTTTTTTTTCTAAATTTAAATATTTTCTTTTCTAAATAGAAATATGGAACAACATTTGATGTTGAAGTTGTTTATAATGAACGTGGTTCAAAGGGTTTTGGTTTTGTTACATTTCTTGCTAAAAAAGATGCACTTGAAGCTAAAAAACGAATGGATAGAGAAATTGTTGATGGACGACGATTAGTTGTAAGGAAAACAAAAAAAGAAGATTGTTTTGTATTTTAATAAATATATATTTTAGGTTAATTTTGCTAAACCAAAACAAAAAACACCTGGATCAACAAAAGAACAATCATCGTCGGGTTCAAATTGGTAAAAAATAAAATAAAAATATCATTTATATTTTTTATAAAATTATTTTTAGGAAAACAAATACTTCAAATAATCGAACGCCACGTCTAGCAAATACTCATCAACAACCATTAGGTTTTTCAACACCACCTACAGCTCGTCGACAACATTTATCAAGTTTTTCATCACTTTCAGCAACACCAACACGATCAACAACAACAACAAATAATTATCATCGATATTATCTATAGGAATGAAAAAAATAAAAATTTTCTTATGTAAATAATACTTTTATATTATCTTATATTGTGTATTTAGTTCTTGAAAACAAAATAGAGTTGAAAAATGATATTACTTTTTTTGTTTTGTTTTGTTTTTCTTTTTCTATTCAGTACTTTTTCTTTCATTTTTTCTCTTTCTTTCTTTCTTTCTTTGTATTTCATGTGATTAGGATTTAGGTGATGATATCTATGTGGTCTTTTTTTGCCCTCTTACCAAAACAGTTCTTCTGTGTTTTGGTCTTGTTGTTAATTATTACTTCTGTTTTACGAGATATACATATATACATTATACTTGGAGACATGATGATGAAAATAATAAACGAAAATATTGGATGAACCTTATAACATATATAATATAAACTATTTTATGTTTTCTTAGAATTTTCTTCTATATCCATTTTAAATATATTATTGTAACTAAAACAGCAGGCACTAGATATTGCTCTAAACTTCAGGTTATATGTCAACCCTGTTTCATTTGATAACAGCCAGGATAAATAAAATATAGATATCACTGTTACAAAACAATTTTTAATAGAAACTTCTTGTTTGAAAAATCTATCAATCGATTATACGAAGTACATTCAAAAATTTATATAGTAAGATATAAGTTATTTTTAATAAACAATATTTTTTTTTCATTATTATTCATACAATACAGATTCTTATGAAACGATCATAAAATAAGCAATTCTGATGATTTTTCTTCATATTAATGATTTAGGAACAAAATCCACAGTGTGAACATCTTTGTTCTTGCATTGCAAATAAACAAATAAGACCAATGGGAAATAGAACAATAGCACAGAAAACACCCAAACAAGTGACATGAGATGATAAAAAACCCATCTAAAATAAACGAAAAAAAAAACGTTTTTTTTAATATAAAATATAATGAACTTACTCGACATGATGGGCAATTACCAGTTGCTTGCATTATAACAGTCGGTGGAGGTGGTGGACAATAACCTGGATTTCCACCAAATTGTGGAGGTGGTGGACAGTAGCCCGGATTTCCTCCATAAGGTGGTGGTGGTGGACAATAATTAGGTTGACCAGGATACGACATTGTGAGATTTTTTCTCGAAACAACTAACGGCGAAGCTGTGCGTGTAAATGATGTTAAATACGAGAAAAATGATCCTTATCACATAAAAAATGATTCATAAAATATTGATATAAGAAAAAAAATATTGTTCTGATATCATCATGCTTACGCCATACTACTTGAGTCTTATCATAAGTATACATTAGAGGACAACACAATCTGGTTGAAAATTGAAGAAATAAATTGTTAATAACAAATTTTTCTTTTATAACTAGTCAAAATCGTAAATAATGTTACGTGCTGTTCTTCTCTTGTTTAGTTCCTGTTTTTACGATAAGTCAATCTCGCAAATTTAAAAAATATAATAAAGCACACAAAACATTTTATTAATCATATCAAATAACATCATTCTGTCACTGTATTTGTGTTTAAGATTTAATAGCAACTTCTGAAACATATCTGTACTATATTTAACTAATATTCTTAGAATCGTTTAAATATATCTTTGAAAGTTAACATTTCATCTGATTATACTTGTTTTACATGAATTAAAATATGTAACAAAAGATTTGAAATGATTCTATTGAACAGTTTCATTATTTTTATATTATACAAAACATCATTCAAAAAAAGAATTCTATGCTTCAATAGTTTATTTATATCATTCTAAACAGAAAATAAATTTCATAACGCAAGACTAAGATTGATTTTTATTTGTCATTTCAACAAATAAGTTCATAAACATCATTCATCACTAAAACAAAAATCAAATAAATTTCTTATTTTTTTTGTAAACTAATTAGAAAAATTATACTTTTATTCGTTTACGTTTAACAGATGACATATCATTTGTAGTAGTATTAGTAGTAGTGGCAGTAGTAGTCGGTAATGATAAACTATTTCTTGTTGTTATTTGTCCATGAATATCTTGTGCTGATAACTAATTTAGAAAAAAAACGTTTTTGAAAAGAAGAAAAACAAAAATAGAGTATTTACATAAAAAAGTGGAACTGCGAGATTAAAAATTTGTTTAGCTGATCGATGTACATGATGATAACGTGGATTATATTTCATTGCATTGTATAACATTAAATAAACATCACGTTTAAAATAATCTTTTGATTGATATCCATTAGATTCAAGTGTTTTTCGAATTGTATCAAGAGCAATTGGGCGTCGAACGAATTGATGATATTTTGGTGCTATTTCATCTGTTATTTCTTGTTCAAATAAATATCCTTGTCTAATTATAATTATTAAAAATAGAATTACAAAAAAAAAATAAAATTCTGTTTGTTTTTTAAATTACTTGTGTGCAAGAATGAATTGAATAATAGCCATTGATTGTGATTGCCAACTATTAGGATTTTCTGAAAGCATTGCTGAGAATCTAAATAAATATAAAAGTAATTTAGTATTTGTTTTATTGAGAAATTTTACCGTCTAGATTTTTCTTCTTCTTGTTCAGCAGCAGTATTTGGTACTGAACGTGTATTTATTGAACGACGAGTTATTGGAGCAGTAGATGAAACTAATTTTGATTGTTCTGTTGATAAAGATAGAGGATCTTGTTGACTTATTGATTCATTTTCATTTTCATCTTTAATATCATCAGTTATTTTTCGTTTTGGTTTAGGTTTATTTATTGGTGTTGTTGTCGTTGTTGTTGTTAGTGGTGCTGGTGGATTGTTAACATTATTATTATTAATAGAATTTTTTGGAGAGAAATAGACATGATATTTTGGTGTAGTCGTTGGAATAATCTATAAGAGAAAAAAAATATTTCGATTAAGTAAAAAAATACAATTTGTTTTTTTTTACTTTAATAACGTCCGTTTTTGTTTCAGAGCTTGTTCTTGATGTTGATCGAGATGATGAAGCTGAATCTGGTTGTATTAAAGGATTCTGAAGAGGAACAGAAATTATTGCTGATTGAGATGTTGATGATTGTTGATCGGATAGTATATTAGGTGAAGAACAATCCATCGGTAATGGTTGCGAAATATCTTGTTCAATTAGAGAAAGATTTTGTTTTGCATCAGGTGAGATTGAAGATGCTGGTTGTTGATTTGTATCATTGAGAATAATATCAGTAGGAATTTCAATATGTGGTTCTTCTTTTATTTGTGGTTGATCAGCAATTATATCGGTAATAGTTGGACTTTCTTCTTTAGGATTGTCGAATATTACTGGAGCTACAATTGATAACATGAAAAATTTTAACAATTAAAAAAATGAAATGTTTACCGGGGTGTATTTCTTCACTAGGTGAAGTTGATTGAATGGGTTCATTTTGTGGTATATCTGGTTCTATTTTAGGCACCTAGAATAAATGAAATATAAACTATTTGATACTGATGGAAGTTCTTAATTTTATTTACTTGAGAAATAATTTCTATTGTTGAGGGTTTATCTTCTTGTGGTTCATTCTCTTGAGTAATTGTAACAGGTGTTGTAATTTCTGTTGTTAACAATCTAAATATATGAGGAAAAGAGTATTGTTAAAATTTTGTTCTTATAATTTTATGAATAAACTAACGGAGGTGTTGGTTCAACTGTATTATTAGATTTAATATTAATAGCTGTTGTAACTTCAAGCCAAAATTCTGTTAATTTTTTTCTACTTTCATTCAATTGATATGTTAATTCAGCTTGATAAATAGATTTTAATTGTATCCAAATGTATTTAGCTAAAGGTATTTTTAAACCATTTGATGAATCATTTTCCGTCCATTGAGATTTATAACGTTCAACAAGATGTTGATATTGTTGTTTACAATTCTATTTTGAAAAGAAAAGAATAAATATAATAAATAAAATAAACACTAACTTTAATTGAATAACGTCCATCTCTTTTTGATTGAGATAAAATAGTATTTGTTGGAAATGTTCGTGAAAGATCATTGGAAATAGTTGACCAACTTTCTACTTGATCACCATATTCAAGTATATCAGATAATAAAACAATTTTTTCTTTCGTTGTCCAATCAAATGTCATCTAAAAATGTTATTTGAGATTCAATCTTCTATTTTTATTTTAATAAAATTTTGAACTTTATTTATATATTTTTATCTTTGTTGATGTTTCTTTGAAACAATTATCAAACGAACATATACATTTTAAAAAAAGACGAGAAAAGAAAAAGATAAGACATATAAGAAAATGATTTAGGAGTCATCTAATTTTCCACTAGCAATATCAACCAATTTAGGATAACGTAATTGTTTATTATCTAATTTTTCTTGCATATAAGTTGCCATTCGAACTAACATTGATAAATCTGATTCGGATTCATCATTTTGATAAATAAGTAATGCACTATTGATTTCATTAGCAACTTGTTGTCGATGTGATATTTGCATTAAATAACCATATGGAGATTCTAATGGTTTATCAAAGACAAGTAATGCCATAGTTTTTTCTAATTCTTGACGCATTTTAATTTCTTCTTCAGCAAATTCAGCTAAATGAATTTGAGCATAGGTTAATGCTTCATCAATTAAATTTGAACGTATCAATTCTATTAAATGTTGTTGCTAAATTAGAAACAATTTGAATAAAATTAACTGATAGTATCTTACGAAATGATTACCTTTAAATGGAATGCTAATTGTCGATTTTGATCAAGTAATTCAGGTGCTTTTGTATTAATTAAATTAATTGCTTCTTGAATTCTTCCACTTTCAATTGCTTCACGAATTCTTAAACGTTCATCGAGTGATGTTAAATCTACATTACTTAATGATATTCCAGCTTCTTCAGCAAATTTTTCTGCTGCTTCTTTAAATCCTTCTACAATATGCAAAATAAAAAGAATTAAAATATTTAAAATTTTTTATTTAGTACCAGTGACAAGATAATTAATAATCAATCGATTTAGTGTTGATCTTTCTAAACGTTGTTGTTCAATAGCTTCCATCCATTCAGTTTTTGTTGCTGTATGATGTATAGGTGTTGATGCATGTGGTTCAGATGTTGATGAAGTGGATGATGTATTTGATACAGCCATTGCTGCTGCTACAGCTGCCTAATTATAATTATAAGATTAAATTTTTTTTAAATAAAAATAAAGTTATATCTTACTGCTGCAGCTGCCTTTAAAAAAAAGAATAAAATAAGTGTCAATGATTAAATTATAAAAATAAAATAATAACAAACCTGTATTGGTTGTGCAAAATGTGCATGCATATTTGATAATAATAATCAAATATGAAACAGTGAAATGATGATCTTTAATTGAATATTATATGAGTGAAGGATTTTGTAGGATGGAAAGCAATTAGAGAAACATCAAAATAAAATAAAACACTGGAAGAATTGACTAACCAATTGAAAACAATGAAAAGAAAAAGGAACTAAACATATATATCAGTAGTTAGCGACATCTCTTGACACAAGAATTGATACTTTTTATAAGATACTAGAAGAAAATGAAAAAATTCTTTATTAAAAATATACTTGTCAATACTTAAAGATAACTATTCTATTAAATCCATCATATCGTCATGTTATTTACTATTTCAATACGATATTACTCTTTGTTTCAGTATCTATTCTCTTTTGTCTTTTGCTACTGTAATAAAATGATTTTCTATTGAAAACTATTACAAAATATAACGTAATAATGTGAGTAAGATTTACTGATTTTTGGCAATAGATATTCTCTTCTTTTTGTTTATAGAGTAATAATGAAATGTATATAGAGAAAGTTGTCATTTTGATTACTAATGACTTTCCTGACGTTTGTTTTTGATCCACTTCGTGGTGAAGATTTCTTGGATGGTATCAAAATCAATTTCATGAAAAGATATAAATTGAATTTTATGATTTTTGTTGTACATTAACTCGAAATATAATTTCGTTTATCAACGCTAAATACATTCTTTCATCTGTTATTATAATCGAAGAAATCCAATGGAGTATTTTTCTTTTTGAACCTATATATTGTTCAACTATATCTGATATCAGCTTACTTTATAATCGATTAACAAATTTTTTATTTTTCATTTATTTTCTTACTTTTTAAAGATTTTTGTGCTTGTTTTCCTTCTTGTTCAGAGCAAAATTTTGTATTAATAAAATTCTAGATAGATCTATAGTTGCGGTGCATGACGTTAACATCTTGAGGGTGTCCGTATGCGCCTCTTCCTCACCCACACCCACACCCACACACAGCCACCCTCACAACCACACCCGCCAACACTCAGGCTATTGTTACTAAACACGTTGTATAAATGCATAGCAGTCCATCTATATGAACACAGCTATCGATATGAGAGTCGTGCTCATCATCTTCAAATAAATATATTTCTTGATTAAAATAAAAGTAAAACTAAAGACACTAAAAGACTTGAGTTAGTATTTCTAGATATCGTGTTAGTTTGAGTTTGTTGGCTGGAAGCAATAGTCTCATCATACCCTGCGTATTGGAATGACAATAGCCTCGACTGTAGGTTTAACAGTGCGTGAAGATGAGGAGAGCTCAGACGCAGAGGCACCTAATCCACAAAGTATTAGAGCGGCGATCACCGTCGATGTTATCGATAAACCCAAGGCAAACTTATATGTAACTGTGTCGCAGTTTGAGTCAGTCGTTGGTACAGTGACTGCAAGTCCCTGTGAATTAAAATAAATGACTGAATTAGACTTTGAATCCAGTAGAGCATTCACGGATCAACTCCAGAAAAGAACACTATTCAAGAAGTTTACTTTTTCTAGTGTTTTATGCACATATTTGTTAGTGATTTGGAAGAGTCATTTTTACAAATACGATTTATATTGATATTTTCATGAAAGTTCAGGAGTGTTCAACACAGCATGAAATCATCTAACTTACCACACAATCAAGCAAAGAGGTGAAAAATTTGACTTTATAGAGGTTTCAAAGGTCTGAGACGAATATGTACATATAACATCAAAACGTAAAATTTGCTCTATTGTCGTGGCTGTTTCTAAAGCAGTCGTTGATGAGAATTTTATACTTACCACAATGCCCCATCCACCGAAAGCTAATATACTAAGTATTCCAAGGCCAATCCCCACACCATCAAGAGAATCTGAGCAAGCGATCTAAATGGTAATAAAAATATATTGCAGAAAACAACTCATGCAAATTGAGAAATCTCTTAGAGTATAAAAAAGTGATTCGGCACAAAACGTTTTCTCTGTGTATTTTAATATTCATGACTTTCTTATCTTAAATGATAGAAAAAAAGTTTCGGTAAAAAGGAATTAGAGAAAATACTTCTCTACTAAACGGTCCATCTACTTTCTAAAAAACTCTTCTATTGATGCTCTACGGCGATTTTAGAGAGTCCTATCAGAAACTGCTGCATTACCTCGTGCGAGATGATCTGGCACAACTTTTTTCTTTTAGCGTCTCTTGTCTGCGTGACCGTAAATCTATATTGTAATGAAATACACTTCAAGATTAGTATAGACTGGTTGAAAAATGTTTGCAGTATCGGATGATGTATTTTTTACTAAGAACTGCTTTTGAAAGAGCTGAAAAAAATTAGGCTTTAAAGTGAGGGGCAAAGAACAGATTTTTTTAATTAAAATCAATTTTAAATCAAAAAAATCAGTCTAATCAGCCAATCAATGAAATCTAATTTCAGTTCTTTCGCCCTTGCTCTAAGAACAACACATATCATGACCAACAGGGCTTAGAATCCATCACGAACAGTGATCGAAAAGATACCTGTTTTGAAAATATACCCTAAAGTCATCGAACTAAGCTATATTTCTCCTAAAAAGAATAGCTGTTAGGTTATATTTCACATTTTAATCTCGCAGAACTTTTTTAACAACTTTTTTTCATAAGACTTAAAATAAGAAATTTATAGGTATTGAAGCACACCCACAGGGATAAAGTGTTGTACCGAATCGTCCTTACTTACGCAGAGGAGAATGGAGAATAGAGTGAAACAAATTCCAATAACACCAAAAACGATTAACCAAATAGGTATCATTGTATTGGATGAACATTGTTGTATTCGCATTGCACCGATAACAAGTGGTGCAAGCCACAGGCCACAGAGTATCAAGACACCCATAATACCACATATAATAATGCACACACCCTCACAATTTTTAAAATCACCCATTTTTTTGTACAGCAGAATACAGTATAGGAGAACAATCTGTAACAGGTGAAAATTAACTAGAATCAAAAAGCACAACGTATGACAGCTTATATTTAGCCTAGTAAGGGTAAGTGTGAGTGAGTCTGAGGTTGTGGGTGTGGTTGTAGATAGATATTTCTTTTCTCTTTTAAATTCGCACTTACACCAACCCACACACTCTATATAGGGGTAGATGATTAAAAATTAACGCATGTTTACACGTTAACACTCCGTTT
This sequence comes from Adineta steineri, assembly GCA_905250115.1. Lineage (NCBI taxonomy): Eukaryota > Metazoa > Rotifera > Eurotatoria > Adinetida > Adinetidae > Adineta > Adineta steineri. The sequence goes on from CAJNOI010000110.1 coordinate 45,760, forward strand.
TAACGATTTAACGACGTATTTACGCATTTTTCACGCGTATTGATACGTTTTTTTCGATTTTGTCTGCCCGAATATCAATGGGATAAAACCATCCAACAAATAGAGGATCAATCAACGAAAGAAAGGCTAATAACTCTTTATAATCACTACTTATCTGCAGATGTCGAAATCAACACGAAGGTGAATGCGAGATGTACATTACTCGTCCTCTTTATATACGTTCTCTACTTTCTCTGAAGGCAATTAATGCAGACAAACAGAGAGTAAGAAAAGAAAAAATCTAAAACGTTGTGAGTGAGTTCATCAAAAGAAAATTCCAAGCTTCTGACGACAAGCGAGGGGAGGGGATACCTTTAAGCAGGGTACCCCATCTCCTTTCCAACTAATTTTTTTCAAAAATGTTTTTTTTCTTTACTGCCTGTGAAAGTGAGCTGGGTGATTACTTTTCGATTTGCATACGAATCAGCTCCGTCCGATCTGCCGTTAATTCTTTGAGTGTGGGGTGGATGTGGATGTAGGTATGGGTGAATGGGTGTGGGGTG
>CAJNOI010000110.1:46311-101441 GCA_905250115.1 Adineta steineri
GGGTGGATGTGGATGTAGGTATGGGTGAATGGGTGTGGGGTGGATGTATGTGTAGGTGTGAGTGTGGGTGGGAGTGTGGGTAGGTGGGGGTGTGGGTGTAGATCGGTGTGAGTGTGGCTGTAGATAGGTGTGGTTGTGGGTGTTAGTATCGGTAGGTGTGGGTGTGACTGTAGATAGGTATGGGTGCGAGTGGGTGTGGGTATGACTGTAGATAGTTATGGATGCGATTGTGGGCGGGTGTGACCGTAGATAGGTATGGGTGCGAGTGTGGGTGGGTGTGGATGTGAGCTGCGAAGAGAATAGAACACATGGGCACACTCTGCTCATACCTCGTCTCGAGTTCTATCCTGAAAACTACTAGATTAAGTGGGCTAAGCTACGAATAAATTATGATGGCTCAACAAGTTATCAGCAAATTGTAACTGTCGGCAACGAAGAACCTGTCGGCAAATAGTATATTGCGGCAAAGCAATCTTTTGGCAAAGTGGCGTCGACAAAGTGATCGCTGGTAAAGTGTATCGGATCCCTTACAGAGACTAGTACATAAAGACCAAATAAGTCAAAAAAATAAACTTGTTTCTTTAAGCATCATAGTACGGCGTAACAGTTTTTTATTTCAAGTAAGTTGCAAAAAAGAGCGGCTTCCAGTTGCCATCAACTTTAACGTTTTGCAACACAGTTCGAAATATCCCAAAAAGTTCTATCTCATTCATTCTGTAGAACAAATCAGGATAATTTGAAGGAAGTCAATGTCTCGTTGACTCTGAATGCGCATACCAAAATGGTTACATTCGCGCACATTCTTAGCCAAACGTATTGATTTGATATCACAGTTGCAAAGTATCATATAAACTGTTGAATGGATTTCTTCGATACTTAATTCGTTCTTCTGATTATTTTTGTCGGGAGAAAAAAAAATGATAAATGTTGATATCAATGAAACTAAGGAGAGGAAATAAGCAGAAAAAGCCAGATAAAAATGCCATCTCAAGTTTATACACCGAAGCACAAGCAAAATTACGAACAATAGCATCCTGAATAAAATTATGAGAATTGTTGAAAGTGATAGCTGTTTATGTTGTTTCCATTGTTTATTTGGGAAATTCATGTAATTATTCTTTGCATTATTGCATTTATTTTTGCTCTTTTCGTTTAGCAGTAACAATGAAACAAAATGATGATTGATAACAGACTGATGAGAAAAGGGTGTGCTGTGGCTGTAGATACAATTTTCACCTCTTGCCACACTCATCGACACCCGCACATACATATATCTCAACTTTTTATCTTCTTGTCTTGATGTAGCTTTAAAAAAAATTTTAGTAACGAACGACATTACCGTTAAAAGCTCGAGTTGCTTATGTTCGTCTTTTTCACTTCACACAAACGGGCATTAAAAACAAAAGCGAACGTGACTGATTGATTTCTTGCTGAGAATAATAACAAATTGTTTCTTCTGCTCGCCACTTGTATGAAAAACAATTTCTATTTACTGGAAGGAGAGCATGTGTGATGAAACGGCGCAAATTTGGTGAAAAAAAGCGAATGTGCGAGTAACGCAGCTTCAGCATACCATTTTATTGATACTGCGTAAAACATCTGCAGATGCAGCACAATCAGCCGGGCTGCTCCCGCATACGAGTCTAGGTTTAGAAAACTAGTAAAAAATCGGGTTCCGATCCAGTTCGGGTACGACTTGAAAAACAACCTTAGTTCGACGATCCTGTTCTGAGAGTGTGGGTAAGGTGTGACTGGGTGAGGTGTGGCTAGGTGAGGTTTGAGTGTGTGGTTGGATGGAAGTATTTCGATCAAAACCCCTAACCCACATTTCACACTCATACCCACCTTTACACTCACTCACATCTTCAAGATGGTTGAATGTCTTGCGAACGACAAATACATGTCCATTGTATCAATTTCCATTCGAAGCAGCAGACTTACTTGGTAGAGAAATTATGCTGCAAGTTTTCGTTCGAAACATAATGCCTAATTTTTGCTTCTTGATCGACGAACTATATTCTTTCTCAGTGTATCTCTTCATTTTCTTATTCTTGAATTTTTACTATATCTATTCGTATTTATATGCAGATGAAATTATAAATAAAGGGTGTGGGTGATGGTAATGAAACGGAAGTCACCTACACCCACACCCACCCTCAATCTCATTGACGATAAATGCAGATGTGAATATATTAGTAAGAATAACATTTTATACTCATACCCACATCTCTAAGATTATCTGTCAAATTCTTGGTTTATAATGATGGAAAATCCAGTTTATTTCTTAGACTATTTCTTATAAAAAACTGAAAACTTTAAATTTCTTCAAAATGTATTTAAACATGGTTTAAACAATTTTAAAATTTCAATTGATCGTTCAACATCATACATCGCTCGATGTGCCCCACCTTCCTTATTATTATCGCCAGTATACTTTTCTTGCATGATTCTATCCAAATATTTTTCTTTTTCAACCCATCTTTCTGATGGTATCCATCGTTCAACTACTCCAAAGAAACTGCTCACATCAATGATACGATAATGTAGATATTCATAAACAGATGGTAGTTGTACTCGAATAACTTCACGATCCCAATGAATCGAACTGCCAGCCAATGGACAACCCTTTTCTGGACAATGACGTTTGAGCAGTTCTAACAATTGAACTTCCATTTCTTCTTTTGTTGTTTTCGATGCCAAAATATCATCAAATAGACCATTACCACCTAAAAAGAGTATGAACGAAGTTCTAACTATACTACAAGATTACATATAGTGCCGAATGGCATGCAGTCTCTATAAAGATCTATGCTTACCGTCACTTCGACTCTTGAATGTATTCTGATGAAAGCTGGATAGTTTTTCCAGTTCGGCTTTTTCATAATGCACAATCCATTGACCACGTTCAAGTTCCTTTAAATGCTTATCAGTGATGATTACAGCACATTCCAGTATATGTGGATCATCCAGTGATGTTAATTCTACAGTATACAACAAACAAGAATCAAGAATCAGTTTTCAGATGAATTTGACATCAAAATTATAATGAATGTAACAAATTGTGTCTCAAAAATCATCAACAGATGAGAACGATATAAACAAAAATATATCAATTACAGTTTTCCAGAGAATAAAAATGTGACATTATATTACCTGTATCTAGCCAGATAATATTCATCATTTTTTCTTTTAATTGATCCAAACCTTCAAATACTTCTCCATAATTATTGACTATGGTTATATCTGCCCCCAACATTTGCAATAGTTCGCTAACATCTGGTTTTTTATACCATTTGGCCAAATGCAATGATGTATTTCCATCCGATTCACGTTTGACGTTAATATTGAAACCTAGGTCTTTGGCTGCATGTTCGATCGTTTTCATAAGACCCATACGAACAAACTCATGTATCAACAAGTTCTTATGTTTTGACTGTGGTTGATACCATCGTTGAACTTCGTCGACACCAAAATCTTTGACTAATTGATCAAGAGCTTCAATGATGGCTTGCTCATCAGTACTTTTTATTGTTAATAGAGAGTGAATACGGTCGGCAAGTGTTACTTCTGATGCCATGATATAAATCGAATTTTGTATAAGATTATAGTGTGTCGTTAGAGTAGTGATGAAAAATAGTATTTTATTCTAAAATTAGTCACGAAAGACAAAAAATTGTGTTTTCATTGATAAATTAAACATACACAAACTATTATAGTGTGAGCATAGGGGGATTAAGACAGAGGAAAAAAATACAATGGAATAAGTGTTTTTGCTAAAGTTTTCGTTCAGTGTAGGTGAATTTGAAACAGAGTTGCAACCGTCCTGACAACGCTTATCACGTTTTTTTCCTATTTTTACAGGAGATACTATTCATATCTTATAATTATTCAATGCGCGTAACTCTGATTTCTATCAATGTATTTAGTATTCTAATCGTGCGCGAGCAACACTTCTCATGCTACAATATTAGTATTTTTGAACTTAATAAAGAAAAAAATATCTACAATGCTAAGAGAATTGACAACAACTAAGATTACATTACTTTATTAAGTGTAGCATTAAAGTAAACTTGATGCAGTGGAAGAATTAATTATGATCAATTCATGAGAATTTTGTGGTATACACAATGTTTATCAGCATACCTGTTATTAGTATATATGTGTGTAAAAAATAACTCTTTTTCGTCTTCTATTCGTTCTTTTCAATAGATAAGTGAGTTTTACCACGCGTGGATACTAAAACTGTCTGGACACAGTGTGTGTGATAATATTGTGGTTTATTGAGCAAGGACATAAATTAAGTTTTTTGATATACTCTTCCTTTAAAGATTAAATTATATTTCACGACGTTTCAGTACATCGATGCCTCGTTCGCCAAACTTTTTATTTTTAAAATCGAAAATACAACATTTATATACGGACGTATTTTTCTTCATTTCTTTTCTTGTATGTATTGATAGTAGGTCGGAAGAAGATAACAGCAACAGTCACTTCTACCAGCTATCAATATGTAAAAGTAAAGAAAAGAAGAAAAATACATATATATATCCATACATACTCTTGTAGATTAAGATAATGGGTGTGGGTGTGGGTGTGGGTATCGGTTATATTGAAAACAGGACGCCGTTACCCACACCTACACCCTCAAGATCTCTATATTTATTAAAAAATCAAATGCGAATCTTACGATGCATCTTATAAGAAAATGTTGTTCGATAATTTTGAACGAAATGAGATTTTACGTAATTTATTAAAAAAGAGAAAACTTCAATTTCCTTATTACATTTTGTCCGAATGTTATGCCAAATGCTTTTATTTTTCCATAGAAAATACGTCATTCTTTACAATAACTATGAGAAACATTTTTTTCACACAATAGTTAGGTATAACTGAAAAATTATTGATAAAATATCATATTTTTTATAGAAAAATTCATCAGAAAGAGGGTGTGGGTGTTGGTGGGTGTGGATGTGGGTGGGTGTATTATGCAGGAGTATCATATCTGCAAACTACACCCACACCCAAACTCACACCTACACACACACACGCACCCTCGAACTTTGTGCATAAGATAAATTATGAATTAAGGTTATTTATTATGATGTTCGATACGAAGCATTTCAATTTCTGATTGAAAATTCTCTAATACAAAAGTGTGAGAATGAAGATGAGGCGGTTCCAGTAGCTGCCTCACCCTCAAGATTATTTCATGACGTATTAAATATTTTACATTTCTATAGTAACTTTTTCACGTCTTTTTTCCAACTAGATCATTTGAAAATGTGATAATTTTATCACATACACAAATATGAATGCTCAAAATATGGTGGCACGTACTGTCGTTTTTCTTATTTTATTAATAGAAAAGTTTTTTATGTAATTTATAAAAATGTCTACCATGCCAGTCACAAACCGTTAAAATTTTCTCAGGATTATATTTCCAGTCATGATAACAGTTAAACATGTTATTAGTTAATAAAGGAAAAAAACGAGTAAATAGCACGTACATAGTTGTGCTGTTTTATGATGACAATGCATATTAATCTTATTTATTACCAAATAAAAAAAGATCTTGTATTCATTTCACGACAAGTGATTTACAGAATGACAATGAAGTTAGAATCGTTAGCCAATGAACTGTTGCTTAATATATTTGATTATATAAGTATGGGTCAAGTTTTACGTTCTTTCCAATCACTTAATTCTCGTTTTAATCAACTTATTGATGCCAATCTACGAACTACCCGCCATCTTGACCTTCGTTTCATGTCTTTGAATGATTGCAACATTTTCTTTCAATCACAACTATCAAAAATTATGAATCAAATCGTCTCGATAACTATTTCAAATGAAGATGAAACTCCATTACAAATCGAATTTTTTCGTTATAATGATTTCCGGCTTCGTCAATTTATTAATTTACAATCACTTTCATTATATCATATTTATTCACAGAAGATCATGATGGAAATAGCGATTGAACTGGATTATCTTCCTCATCTCATAAGTATCAATTTAACTGACTGTTGCGGTATTAATCAGAGTCTAATTAACACCATATGGAAGATGCCGAAATTAATACATTGCAGTCTAAGTACAAGATCTTGTAGTAAAAATCAACATCGTTGCCCATCAGTAATCTCCTCATCTCTCAAATATGTATCTATTCAGGATTTCTATACGAATGAGCAGTCATTGTTTAAGCTGGTCGAATATACACCTCACCTTCGATGTCTCTATATTTATTCAGATATGAGATACGAGTATACCAATATGCCTCTTCTGTCATCGTTAATTAAATTTGAATTCAATGAAAACTGCTCGTCGATCCCTTTTGTGTCGACTGGAAATGATAGACTAGAGATGTTCTTGCAAATGGTACCTAATTTAAGACACTTAACAGTTAATTCATTATCCATGTTTATGGATGGATGTCAATGGGAAAATATCATTACTAATTATTTGCCTAAGCTGAAAATATTTCGATGTACAATGTGCATTCGTATTAATACCTTAGAAAACTTAAAAGAGAGAATGTGTAATCTCTTATACTCATTTCAGAGTCATTTTTGGCTTAGAAATGATCAATGGTTTATTCGATGTCATTTGAAATCAGAGAATCAACGCGACTATTACATTTTATATCAAACATTACCTTATTTTTTGACTCCTTCAATTGCTATTAATGATTATCTCTGGTCTGCATCAACTTGTTCTTATGAAAGTGATTATTGGCTGTCTGATTCTGTGTACGATTCTTTTCTAAACGTTAACTCCTTAACAGAAATGGCAAGTACAGAAGAATCAAACACAAATGAAACAACTTCTTCTCGACGAATAATTAGTTTTTGTGAAAGAATTGTTAATACATTTCGATTAAATTTGAATGGAATAGGAGATTTGAAAAAAAGATCGTTGGGTCGTTTAGATTTTACCAATACTTCCAAACTTGACGTCAAACTTCCATTCAATAAACATTTTTCGAAATCTATTCCAAAGCTTTATCTATTAACTTCACTTAATGTTCAGTTGACTACTGATTATACCAATCAATCTGATCTTCGAGTTTTACTGGAACAAGCACCGAATCTACATACATTGAGCGTCCTTTGTCCTACAAAAACAACTTTAAAGTATTTCTTAGCTGTCATCAACAATCCATCAATTCTCAAACTTAATTTGCCAAAAGCTGTTTCACTTACTGATGGTATATTTTACAATATTGAACAATGTGTTGCATTCAGTCATTCTCCATTAGGCAAACAATGCGAAATACTTACCATCATAGTTCAGAATAAAGAATGCATAATCCATCTTATTAACGAAATGAATAATCTTCGATTATTAATTGTTGACAGTTTCGACGAAAACTATGTAAATAGTGTTTCATCATATAGAAAATGTCAAAATCTTTTTGCATGGTTAAAGTTTACTCTACCATCCACAATTAAGATAGCAGAATATGATTGTTGTCACGAAGACCGCATTCGGTTATGGATTCGTTAACCACGTAAACCTGTCCTATTAAATAGGCCTATAGATCTTTATATTTCTTTGCTTTTTATCTTTTGATTAAATTTATTCTTGCTTTAAAGAAAAAAAATGAATCTATAAAAATATGTTATACCACTCCGCTTCAGTTACCAAAGTTGAATCTATCAAAATATAATAAACTTATTTTGTCATTTCTTCAAATATATATTCATCAATCATACAAATCAGGGATTTTTCGAAAAAAATCAGTAGTTTATTAGGAGATTGTATACAGAAAATCAGAATAAAAATTAGAAGATTTTTTCTCGATAAATCAGGAAAGAAATCGAAAACTTTTCTACGAAAATCAGACGAAAATAATAAGAATCATATCTTTCTTTTGAAGACACGAATTGTTATATTTTGATTTTTTGATTTATTTAATCATAAAATTTCATTTGGCATCTGATGAATCCTTTAGTCGGAGTGAAATCTATAGATTATGGTTGCTGTTCTCACACACTGTCCAGAAAATTTGGGTGTGAGTGTGAGTATAGATACCACGTCATTATGATACCCACACCCTAAAAAAAACATTTTCACAAAAAAGTCGGCTATTGAAGAAATATTTACACTTGCCTATGAGCTAGTTCGTTTAAGCTACCTTGAGGATGTGGGTATGAGTGTCTTATTAACCCTCACGCTCACTCGCACCCACGCTCTCATACACACCTTTTACTCTTGGTAATAATTCCTCACTAGCGCAAGAAGGAAATTCTTGTGCTTTATTACAATATCATACTCAAGTTGATGATACTTCACTGAAATATCATTTAGAAACAAGTGATAAAAATGCAATATATATCTACAAAATAATACAAAGTGAATTAATTTCGATCATTGATAATCTAATTTTACGGCTGATAATTGAAGAAGTCAAACAAGCAGAGTCTTTGACAGCCATATTAGATGAAACAGGTAGATATCATATTAGAAAAACGGTTTCATATATCCTATTTTTATGAACTTAGTTAATATAGCCAGTGTTGAACAAACTAGTCTTTGTGTTCGATATGCTTTAAAAGATCAAAGTCATGAAACGTTTTTTATGTATATCTCGGTGAAGAATCGAACTGGTCCAAGATTAGGTAAATTGATTATTAAATCGATTATTGATTTAGGTATGGACTGAGTTTTTTTTCTCAGAGAAAGAAAACGCTTAATAATTTCTTACGTTTTCGGTTTAGATATGAATTACTGTGCTGGTCAAGGTTACGATGGATGCAGCGCAATGTCAGGTAAAAACCCTCTTTATTACTCTGATTTTCAATGAATGATTATTAACCGAATATTTTCTTGTATCTCTTTTCAGAATATATAGGTGATTGTCAAGCTCTGATTCAAATACGTTCAGTTCAAAATATGATCGGTACAATAGAAGGAGATGGGTGTCTCTTCTTCTCTGTCATCCTCATCCACACACACACTCACACCCAAGATGAATATTTAGCTGTGTATTCTATGAGCATGTTGCATGATATAGAGCCAAAAGAAAAAAACAAATTACTGAATTTTAATAAAACACATATCTATAATTATATTGATGAAAAGTGACCAGAATTACTCAACTTCCCAGGTCAATGAATCCTGATGCAGTATTCCCGCGAATCTTCGGAATACCACGGAACCGACCATTTTCGTGCCGGGTTGTGCGATGTAGATTGTATCCTAAATTCCGCGAATTTCCAAACATAGCAATCTCTCAGAAAAAGAAGAGTCGATAATATTAGCAAAGGCAAGCATTCTATTGTCTGCACTCTTTAATACATATCTGCCTTACGCGTTATACGGACCACCATTTATGCCAGTAATAATTATGGTCTTAACATCTGCAGTAAGAAGACTTCAAACAAGTATTATATCACTGTTAGAAGATATAAGACTAACTATAGTAGCATGTAATAGACCAGCATTAATTATTTTTGATGATTTTTTATCCGCTTTTGACAAAATGTGGTACCCATCTTTAATATTCACTTTAATAAAACATGAAATGCGGTGTGGGTGTGGGTATTGGTTATATTGAAAAAAGGACGCCGTTACCCACACTCTCACACACACCCTCAAGAGTAGATCGTGTACGTGGTGTAGTACATTAAAATTAATTTAAATTATGATCTACACTTGGATTATTTACTTGTTTTTAAATAATTCCATAGTATTATATTTTTTTCTTGAAGAAAAATGAGATTATTCATATTAATTCTCATGTATTTAAATAAATGTCTGAAGATGATACTTGAGTATAGGTATCGAAATATCACGAGAAAAGAAAAAATGACTTAAAATTTAACATCATTCATACAAATTTAGTTGCATTAAATCAAATATATTAACTTTAAACGAATATGAGATTTTCATCTTTATTATAATATTAAGAAAATATTCTGAAAGTTCATGCTGAGCGCTACAAATTTTGATTAAATAATAGTTTACAGAAGTCAAAACTAGATTTCAAAAAAAAAGCTTTTTTCATTGGTATATGTCGTGAAAAGCTGGATATTTGATACTGTTACATCGATATTTCCTAAACTAAGACAGATAAAAACTGGATTTTTTCAGAAGTGAATCAAAAAAGAGCAAAACAAAGGAGAGCGAACGAAGATGAAGAAAAGAAAAAAAGAGAAAGGGTAAAGGTTCATGCTCGCAAGCGAAAAGATAAACCGTGCCTATATATGTTGCTCGGTGGATGACCTCGGTCATGGAGATAGGGAGAATGACGGATAGAATCCATCACACATATATAGACCAATAAAACAAAAAAATTATTAACATCTGTTGAGTAGAACTTGACTTATAGGCATTTTTGTTTCGGGGATACAACGTTACAACGGCTGCGATTATCACTCATATGTTATTGGACTTATTTTATCAATATATAATATGGAATTATTTCCTGAATATATAGTTTAGATTCTATTCATAATAGTTTACCCTATCTGTTATTTATCGAAATTTATCTATCAATCGTATCGTTTGCAATATCATTGAGTTTAGATGTCACTATTTTTTCCTACGAATTTATAAATATACTTTGCTAAACGACGAGAATTTAGCGTTTAAAACAAAGAAATAAGACATTTTTAATTGTTCAAATCTTTAAATAAAGCAGTTTATTTCGAAATCAAACTACATCTATAAAGTGCTATTACTATTAGTTAGATTTTCAATTAGAGAATTAAAAAAGAACCAAAACAAACGAAATACGAAATACTTTGTTCATTGTTTGTTCAGGAATGTTTAATTATATTTTTTAGTAAAATAAGGTTGGAGTAGATCTTTCGTCATTTCTAGATTAAGATGAACAAAAATTTGCCTACTTCTATGATGTGTATATAGCTTTAGTTTTTCTTAATACATTTATTGTATACTTAGCTGTGTACTCTATAGGTATGTCACATGATATAGACGTGGAAAAAAAATAAGTTACTCAACATCAAGGTGTAGAACTTAAACAAATTATTAATATAAAATATTCAGAATTGCTCGACAAATCTTCTGAATTCCGTAAATTTGCAAAATCTACACACACACTTACATCCTCAATTGACTGAAGTTCTATTATACTATGAAGGATTTTCAATCAATTTTCGCGTACGTTTTCATTTAGAGTAATATTGGCATAATCATCCCTGGCATTAGTTAGTCAGATTTTTTCTTTTGTGAGTGTGAGATTTGTTTATGACGTTTTACTTTTACATTCAGTCTTTCATTTATTTTGTATTTTGTTTTTGTAGATTAATGTCTAAACAATTACGTACTATTGCATACCTAGCTTTTATCATGATTAATATAACCATCGGATTTATAGCTAGTTATTCTCTAGGATTATTTCATGGACATTTGAAACAACTCGACGAAACTATCATACGTTTATATCCATTTAAACAGAATCGATCGATGATTTTAGAATACATCAAATTGAATTGTTCAGGATTAATTGTAAATTATTCCGAGTTTTATATGTATTCACAGATTGATCTATGTAATGGTTATAAATTATCATTAAAATTAATGAATCTGGTGATAATTCTATCAACATCGTACAATGTCTATTTAATTCGTATATTGTATCGTTCGAATCTATTATTAACTTTTATAATAGGAATATTATCGCATTTGTTTTTTACTGTGATTCACTCAAATGATGAACAAATTCTTCATTTTTTTGGTATTACCTTAGTATTCATTGGTTTTATCATAATTGTTAGTCATTTGGTATTGGAAAGTTTTAATACGCAAGCACAACTAGAAAGTGGTAATATTGATTGAGACAATAATATAAATTAGCAGGATAGAGTTTTTGTTTTCAACTTTATCAATAATTTTTTTTGTGTATATGACAAAATAATAAACATTCGTGTGAACTGAATAAAATTGTTGTATATACAATACGCATGTTGCTTGTTTGCTTTGAAATAAATACAGTAAGAACTTGGCAATTCATTATCGCAAGCACACATTTGAGCTCTATCTCTTTATTGATGATAAGATATCAAGCTCATATTAACGCTCTTGTCTATTCTTGTGTCATCGTATGTTAGGAAAGAGGTATAATATTGCTCGATCTACCATGTAAATATTCAATTCTCGCTCTTTCTTCAATAAAATTTTCATCCCAAACCGATGTTTCGGAACTGATATAATGTAATCTTAACAATACGTAATTTAATTCTAGAGCTAAACTCAGTCATTTTATCTGAGGATTTTACTATAAATCTGTCGTTGTAGATTTGTTCATCTTTCATTTAAAAATAAAACCAGCTGACAAAACATTATGACCGTTTTAGTAAAACCTTTATTAAAAGTAAGATCTTATCGAAAAGACTAAAATAAAGAAGTTTGATCCGAGATGATGATGAAAATAACGGCAAAAGTCTTTTGACTGTAAGGTGAACTCGAGTTCAGTTAATCAAATGGAGATCGTTCATCATTTCGTACATTCATATATTTATCACAGATTATAAAGTGATGATGCAATTAAGCTTATACGTCTAGCATTAACTAAGAAGAAAATGGAAAATTCTTCCCGATTTCGTTAGAATGTAAAAGTAGCAATGGGTGTAGGTGTGAGTGTATCATTTATATCTCACCCACACCCGTCGATGGAAAAAACCATGTTTATATATAGACGGCCATCATGGTAATCTCTAGCGCTGCACATAATATTTTATCTCTTCTCTATAGATAACGCCACAAAACTTACATCACCCTGTTAATCATGTATACGTGTTAAGTGAAATTGTTATCTTACAACGGTAAGATATCAGTCCAGAAAGTTTAGAATATGGGTGTGAATATAGGTCTCGAGTTATTCAAAACTCGCACTCTCGTCTACATCCACACCCACCCTTAATATTGTTCTAATAGGGAAAAAATGACAATATACTTCCGACGTTATCGCTTATCATTCTTGCACAATTATGACGTAAGGAGCATCATCAAAAAGTATATATTATACAACTGAAAAAAAACATTTGCGTGGCAAATTTATAACGTAAGCTCCATTTTCAACCGTTTTTTTCTGCATCAACATAATGACTTTTATTTCTTATTATCATTTCATGGTTTTACTCTATGCTTATTTGGCAATCACTCTAACATTATTTATGATTATTTTTGCCATAATAACGTGCATCAGTCGCTTTCAACACAAGATTTTTATATTGACTACATTTGGCTTGCTTATGGATACTATTATTGCATCTTTGGCAAGCTTCGTCTCAAACAAACATTTGGAACAAGCTAATCTATCCCAAAGCTTGCCTGAGTTCAGCTTATTTTTCTATGGAATGAGTGGCATGATTTTGTGTTTATATATATTTGGACGTATAGCGTATTTTGTCGAATGGGTTGATGATGGAAAGGACTGGTCGAAAAAATCATTGATTGCACGCGTATGTTATATTGTGAATTTTTTCTTCCCTGGTGCACTTGGTCTTGTTATCATTATTCACTGTATCTTATTTATTTCATGGTTTCTATGGAAACTACTTATTTTTCTTTGGGTTGTTGTAAAATCGCCTATGAAGTATATAACCAATGAATATAAATCAATGAACATAATGAAAAACTTTACCATCAATAGTAGTTAAGTTGGTGTAACTATGACCAATGCCACTGAAACAATGAATACTTTAAACGGCACTATCTACTAACTGCTCGAAATATAAGAACAGAAACACATAATATTGTATAATAACACATGTTTAACCGAGAGTCTTCCAGAAAATTATACAGTATACAGATAAAATGTTGAAAAAGAAACATTTACGATTTGTCAGTTTTCTCATTATGTCAATCTGCTCAGTTCTTTGCAGGGCGTGGGCATAGACGTGGTCCTGGGTGCATTAAATCCACACCGATATCTACGTTCCCAAAGAAAAAGGACTAATATTAGAATTTGTCTTTGAGATTACCAAAAAAACATTTGAATTTTTTAGGAATATAATGAAAAACTCTCTCTTGTAATTTATTAATCATAAAAAAGAATAGAAGATCCTGAGTCTTCTAATGTGTCAAGGACTTTAGCGCAGAAACGTAGAATCATTTTGATCACTTGTGACATCGATATTACTCTGATGAAAATACGGGATTTTCTTGACAGTAATGTTATTTTTCTTGTACTAGCCACAATCTGTTTTTTTATAATTTTCAGATCCTCTCCCTCGCCGGTCCTCTAGAAATCTGAAAAGCAAAAGAGGAACGTTGTGAAAGAAAATAAATTGAGTACTACTTAGTCACTTTGGTTATTTATAAATCATTTGTTATTCTAGTTTTTCGACGTATGTGTTGCTAATGGTTTGTATCGTCGGAATTAGAAAAAAAGCGTACAGCATACAGAATCCACCGTTTACATACGAAGTCGAATGAAATTTTATATTATATTGACTTTGCAAGAATGGCAAACAAAGGCAATACTCAAAATTGATAACAAGCACTCCTTTTCTTTTTAACTGGTAACAATATTATTTACGTTGGAAGGATTTCTTTTTTGTTTGCAAAAGATAACAGAAAAAAACCCATGAATACGCTCCAAGTAATATTACATAATGCAAAGAATCTTTAAAAGTATGAGCGCTCTCTTCTGAGGGGTGTGGGTAATAAGAACATCAACACCCATATCCACACCCACACTCTCACCCAGTCACTCTCACACTCACTTCAATGGTAGAACAAGTTTTTATCTATTAAGCTTTCACTTTGTTATTTTAAATTTGCATTGATTATTTAACAGTCATGTGAATACAACTTGCAGTTTATTGAAAAGAAAATATTGGTTTCTTAAAAACAACTTTTTCCCTACAATTACCATTATCAAGTATAGATAATAGCAGCAAAATCACTACGGGCTTTATTAAATTGATTGTCCATTTCACTTGTCCATCCAAAAGCGATTGTAGCTTGATTTTTCATATTTATACCAGCAGCACCACTTGAGAAATGAATAAATTCTCCCCAGTTCATTGAACGAGCATATTGATTCGTTCCAGTATATTTAGGAAAATACTGTGCTACAAGTTTAAAATAATTGACCAAAACTTTTGTTTCTTGACCTTGTATATACCAAGGATAGAGCCAATCTCGGAACCAATATGTGTTTGGTCTTGGAAAGTTGTCAGAATTAGCCATCGACAAGCTTTTAGCTCTTTCTGCTTCAGCAGTCAAACCTAAGCCTTTATACACATCATAGCCGAATATTTCGGCCATTTAACTATCTCCCCAAATACCATTTGGTGGATTACCAAAACCGGGACTTCCTTGAGTATTAAATGAAGCCATTTCAACGATATGGAAGATTTCATGTGTAGGTATATCCATACTTCCCAATTGCTCAAACCAAGGTCCAGCACCTTGATCGATTACATTCTTAAAATCATGACTTGCAGAATAATAGTAAGATGGATGACCTCCACTATATCTTCCAGTATGAAATATAGCATAAAGTCTTTCTTCAGGACCAAAATTTCCATAATTTCTTTTAACATAACGCCATGCATCGCTAAGATATTTTGAAACATATGGAACTGTTGAACGAGCAACATCGCCATCATAGTAAAGTGCTAAATCATCGTCGTAATACACTCTTGTTAATAGTTGATTATGCTCAAACCAATGCTCTTGCCATGTTGCACCGACGATTTCACCTTTAAAAAAATTTAAGAATCAAATCATTAAAATATTCTTACACACATTTGAATAATTATATAGCTATTTTTTTTTGTTTAAAATATATTATTAGTAGTGCTATGTGCGTAGATTAAGAAATCGATTGAGTGTTTCAAAAAAATAGGAAAAATAAAGCATGTACTGTTTGTGCTCAACATTTATGATTCCAATTTCAGTCGTAGTCTACCAATTAATTTTATCAGTAATTTTGGAAATAAAATAAAACGAGAGAAGTATGGACATCTCATGATTTCGATTTACAGAACAACTTTTTCTTTCCTTGATCGAAAAGTATTCATTTCTGTAAAGATGATTATTTTACAATGCTAGTGTTATCAACACAAAGACGCTTAAAATGAATCGCAGAGATTCACGAAAATGAATGGATGAAACAATTGCTTGTGAGGACGTTGTACAAAAGTCGTAAACTTCGACGGGTGGATGCCTTTTCTATATCTGACATCCACCCACACCCACCTTAATATAGGCCTAGTGAATTAAATGTCTGCTGTCAATATCAGGGTACTTTGTAACAAAGAACTGACATACTTACCATCGATTCCAGAAATTCTGTCGCTTCTTGAAAATCCACCATTTCCAGTACTTGTTTTCAGCCAACATTCTTTTGTTGGTGGTGAATATGCAAAAGCCTTACATCCTGAAGTTGTTTGGCATTTTACGCAACAACCAGCATAATCGGATACTTGTACAGATGAAGGTAATAAGTCATTTCCAGGAATATCCCAATCGTCTTTACGTATGAATCCACCACACATGTTTGCTACGAGTACATAAACAGAAGAATTTTTGTTTATGAATGATTTTCAGGTTGAATAAATAAGAACTAAATTTTGTTCAACAAAAACCGATCAGACACCCCTGATTTCTTGTTCTTTTTTTTGCTTTAGCTACTTGCCAAATCTTTCTTTATCTTCTGCTGAGCCTCGTCGATCTGTTTCTGTCCGCTTCGCTTTATTTCAGACGGGAGAATGAAAAGAAGAAGCGTATCAATTGAGTTCTTGGAGGAAGTTTTCCGTAATAAAAGGATCTCGTTTCTTTGAGGTTCACTTGCAGTAATAAGAATATCTTTCAACAATTCGTCCAAAAACCTATCGTTTTACAAATCAGTCAGTATACTATGATGAAGCAATCTTGTTTATTGGATTTCTCTTGCTAATAAATACTTACAACTGTATCCAGAAATTCTATTGCCTTCTGGTTTTCCACCACCTCCGGTACTTGTTTTCGGCCAACAATCTTTTGTTGTTGGCGAATATGCAAAAGCCTTACATCCTGAAGTTGTTTGGCATTTTGTACAACAACTAGCATAATCGGTTACTTGGACAGGTGAAGATAACAGATCATTGCCAGAAATATCCCAGTCGTCTTTGCGTATGAATCCACCACATGTGTCTCCTACGAAAATATAAATAGACGGATAGTTTCAATAGAATTGAATACTCCAATGAACTAGGTTCAGAAGCAAACGCTTTTCTGGTGTGTTATAAGAAGGATTCTTTTGTAGTTTAACAACTTGTGAAATCATTCTTTATTTTTGATCTAAAAACCCGATTGGGTCAATGACGTAGTAAAATTTCTCTACTGATAAGACACAGAAAGCTTAGTCCATAATACTATTATTAAACAATGATCGACTTACCGGAAATAGGAGGACAAATAGTCTGACTGGTCATGCTCTTCGGATAGCAAACTGGGTGAATGTGGCATCGATGTTTAAGACAGATTGTATTTGGAAGTGCACAACTATTGTCAGAATCACATGCAGTCAAATCGTTGCATGAGGCATAATTATAGACACATACAACAGAACTTCCATCGCCTGTTGGAAGATTTGCACATTGATTGTTCGTCGAACATATTTGCTCTGCCTCGACGTTCCAGCATCTGTAAATCAACAATTCCACAAATATAATCACCAAAAATATATGTATCTTTATCATCGTTTTAGTCAACTGAATATATTTGTCGTAAGTGCAACTGAAAATCGCTTTGCTTATGAGAAAAAATCGGCATCTGTTCAAGTTAACCTGAGGGAGTATGTTTGCTGATATGATCGTCCAAAAACATCAAGTAAAAGAAAACATATTCTTCAAGGCTGTGTTATTCTCATACATTAATCCATTCTCATCAGCAAATAGAATAACACGAGCAAGAATATTAGTTAATCGAAACCATATGCTGTCAGTTTTCTCTCGTTGATAATTTCAATTGATCTGATACTTATCATATCAGTTTCCCTTTTTATTTCCTGCTATCGTCATAAGCGGCGTAGGTCATGTGGCTTGGGTAGACTCGAACTAGGCTTGATTTAATGTACAAAGTTACTAATATATTCATTTTCAGTACTATTTATGAGGATTTTCTTATCCGATTGTAGATGTTCCCTACAGTTTGAGTAAAATAACCCACACCTCAGTAGATATTATCCAGAAGTTTCATTTCTATTTGTATCAATATTTGATGGAGATAATTTTCTTTATTTATAAATTCCTTTAGTATCGTTTTTACTCAGTAACATTCATATTCCCGTAATTTGTTGAAAGAGTACGTTATCGTATTTTTGTAAATTTTCTATTCAACAACATGCAAAGTTAAAATTTTGAAATACTAAACAATAAAAATTGTTTTTATGCATGAACTGTCTGTTGTTGACGAGGAACACTAATTGATTGACCTAGTGGAAAAACTAGATTTGTTCTTTGATTAAATCGAATCCGTTTAATTGTATCGATAACTTGTTTTCGAAACGATTTTGAAGCTGCAAAATAGCAAAAGAAAGGGACCTGAAAATAAAAAATATTCAAATATAAATATTTTAATAAAATAAAAAATATTACTGCATTTGCATTGTAAACATAGAAATAGAAAAACAAAGTTATGAATTGTTCTTGTGTTTGTCGATAAACATCTTTAACAATATTTGCTGTACTAACCAAATAAATTTGTGCAATTCCAAACGGACATTTAAATAATAATACAATAATAATTTCATATAAAGCCATTCTTATTGTTTGTTTTGTTAGAGTCGAGAGTCTATATTGTCCATCTGTATTTAATGTATGCATATTTTTATATGTAAGATATCCAAATAAAGTAATTATTGTAACAGGAACAATTATATTTAATACAAGTATTGTAAAATAACTACGATATGTTCTATAAATTGTATTTGATGTTTGACATGTCAAATTAGGTATTATATTAGCTGATTTCATAAAATAATATGGACATTCATTACAAATCCAAACAAATAGAAATCCAACAATCAAATAACGAGCTTTCTTAATAGTGCTATATTGACGTATAGTAGCATTTCGTGAAGAACACATATAAGAATCAATAGCTTGAAGACAAAGGCAACTGGATGAACAAAGAGAATTTATATATACCAATGGAACACGAAATTTACACCAATTTTCACTTGTTAAAGCATTTGCATGAAAACCATCAATGATAATATCACCAGCAAGACTAATAACAAGTACATTTAAATCAAAAAATGACTTCACAAGCATGTAAAATGAAGATGCATTATGTTTATAACTGGCCTTATGAAGAAAGACAATTATATTTAAAATATTTCCTATAATGCCAAGGATAAGAATAGGAAAACCAAATGTAAGTGCTATATATTGAATTGATAATTGAATTTGACGAATGTAAGGATCATTTGAAGACATTCTTTTTACTTTACAAACTTAATTTAATCTAAAACATTAAATTAAAAAGAATCTTATCTCAGTTTTTAATAAGAACATACTGAAAAAAATTAGTTTTCTTCATGTTTTTAATTATCTTCAAACTCTACCCACGTAAATAATTTTTCTCTAAAAATACATATAAAACGCGTTTGATTTTGCGTGTGAAACATTAAGAGTGAACGCGTCTGAGTGCGTTCGTAATCTGACTTGCGCTTAAATGCGTTTCATATAAAATCTAAAAATTTTGAAAAATATATGATAATCTATCTCAGATTCGAACTGAGTCGCTCTTAACAATATTTTCCGATGATCTTAGCCTATTTTGGTAAATGGATTGAATTTTACCACAAGCGATGTCGATCAGATTTGAACAGACGAATCAGTAATCAGAAGTCGTTCATATACATCACTGACCTATATTAGCTCGGAATGTTTTCTCATTCAAAATAAAATATATTTCAATAAGATATAATCTTTTCAAAGTTGTCTCATTATTATTCATACAAACTTTAGAGAAATATCGTTTATTTGTCGTATATTTAATTGAACTTCAGTCTATTTTAACGTCATTAAGATATTTTTTATTATAAAGTTTAATTAAGTTTAGACGCACATAATTTTTTTCTAACTACGCCTCGAAGCGTTTCAACGCATTAGTTTTACATTCTTTGATTACATGGGTAATGCGTAGCGCATTATAAATAGGAAACAAAGTTTTCATTTTTTTAGAGCATTTCCTAACATATAGAATGCTCTGTTACAGGCTTATTCAACAGAGAATATTTTCCAAATACATTTTCTTCTCGACGGAAAATCGAAAAGACTGTCAGTCACATTCGACGTATGTTGCAGATACTCCGTGCAACTGCATTTCTTGATATTTTTCAAGTTAAAAAAATATTATAAAGAACCATTTTTGACCGTCATTTGCCATTACTTGTTCTTAATTCGGAACAATGTAAAGATTTTTGTTCGTCGACGCGAATGTTACATTGTTTTGTTTACGATTAAATTCTGCACTCAATAGTATAATAATAAATCATTCATAGAGCATTTAAAATACAACACCATTGGGTGTTAGTTTCACGGGTATTTCATTTAAACGACACTGTTAGGAGCTTTGAAAAGGTCTTGGAAGCATAAAATAGAGACTTACACAAATCGACAGATGTTCGACGATTTGGTACCTGTTAGTCTTTTTTGATTTTTTGTCAAGAAGAAAAATGTATCCGGAAAACAAAATATTCTCTTTTCAGTGACCCCGAAATATAGCCTCCAATATGTTGGAAAATGCTATAGAAAAAGGAAAAATTTGTTTCCTGATTTTTATTGAATTTATTTGTAATAGTTTAATTTGCATGTAGATATTCAGAATGATGTTGAATGGTTTATGAATTTATTTAATATTGGATAGATAATTTTCTAAAGATGAAAGAGTTAAAATACAATAAAATATTATTCGTAAAATTATCAAAATAGTTTATTTGTTTTAATAACAATTCATACATAATTATTTTTGGATCTACAGAGACTATACTTATCTGAGAATGTCAATTGTATCCATCTTTTTTTCCTTCGCTAGATTCTTGTCTACAAATCTATTCCGGTTTGCGATCGATATTTGTATTGATCTTTGTACAGACGTGAGATTTCAAGATAATACTGAAATATGTATTACATTTAATAGGTATTGTATATGATATTTTTTTTTTCATATTAATAGACATACAATTTTTATGTTAAACCCTTATTATTTGAAATAAAGTAAAAGAAATTTTTGAAGATATTTTCATATAAAAAAAATCAATCTTTCAAGATTAAATTAAAAGAGAAGTTTGTAATTAAGTACTTCTTTCTTTTCTATCAGATAGTCTGTTTCTCATTTTTTATTTTATGAATTTTGGTCTTTTTATAACGATTAATAAACCTTGCTCGATCATTTTCGTTTTTCATCGAAATACTTATTTCTCATGTTGTTTTTGTAATAGTTACACAAATCTATCTAAAACTTTGTTGTGAGCAATTCCTCAATTTTAATAAAGTTTCACCTGAATATATCTCCTATGTTTCAGAACTATGTATTAGAAGTAAAATGAGTCAATGGTGTACTGTAGAAAACTTTGGTATGACGTATAAGCTATATTTAATATTATACTTTTGCGTGGAAATTTGGGCGTCATGGTTGACGTCAAAGAGAAAATAAATGTATACTCATATCATGATTTAAGGCGAGGGTGAATAATAGTTATTATAGTATAATTACTCATGTTTATACATCCATGCATGAATGATTTAACTACGCCTCTCTCATACGTACAATAAGCATATAAATACGACGAATAAAGCTTCTCCTTAATAATATTCTTATTTTATTCAACGACTATTAAACAAATATCAATACAATATGCATCATCATCATCCATTTCTCGATGCAGGATTAGGTGGTTTTGCTGGCTATGAACTCGGACGTCATACCGGTTTTGGCAGTCCACTTATTGATGCAGGATTAGGTGCTTTCGGTGGCTATGAACTTGGAAATTATATGAATAATGGCGGCTTCGGAGGTGGCTACGGAGGTGGCTTCGGTGGTGCTCCATATGGTGGAGGATATGGTGGTGGTTTTGGAAATTCATATGGATATGGCGGTGGATATTATTAACATGTTCATCATCATCATCTGTACATCTTTTAAGAAAAAAATAATATAACTTCTTACTTATTTTTTTTTGTATTTAACAATGTTGTATCTATTTTAATAAACCAGCTAGATCCTTGTCAGATTAGACAACGATTCTACAAGTATTTACTGTTTTTTTTCCGAGGAAATACAAAAACCTTACAGAATTGTGTACTCATGAAATAGTAAATATTTTGGCAAGATACGAACGAGATTCTAGCATGAAATTGAGAAGTTTTCTTCGATTTAGATTCTATCAGGATTGTCTTCTTGTACAATAAGGATTTATCTAGATTTTCGTGTTAAGTTTTAAATGCGTCCTACAATAGGCCTCGACCGCGTGGTACTTAAAAAGAAAGTTTGAACGCCATCCCATCTATATCTTGAGAAAAATTTTGTCGAGAAGCTGATTTTTCTATTGTTATGTAATAAAAATCTTGAAAATCTTACAAAAAGTCGTTCGAAAAATTAGTGGATCTCACGAAAAAGAGCTTTAATACACTCGAAATGATTCGATTTTCGTGAAAGAATTGATAAAGATGCTCATTCTTACAAAAAGTAAACTTCTACTATATGGACTTCGTGACTTTTTCTTCTTATTTTAACGATTTTTCACCGTTCTTTTGTTTTATCATATTACATAGTGAATCGAAACTCGTGCCCACCTGTACAATGACTCATGTTGTTTTTTTGTTTTCTAATGTACAGTATAAATAATGTGGGAGCCAAGTAAACGAAGTTTCTAAATTTTTGAGAGTGAGTTAGATTTTGTGTAATGCGGCTAGTACTCATCCTCATATTTGCATCGACACTGTCGGAAAAATAACTTTCCAAAAACATAACTAGCAAATTGTATCTGATCAATAATATTATACTCCAAAAATATCGATTCTTACAGATAATTTTCTTTTACAAGACTAATTATACATCTTGTCTTGATTGAACAGATTTCTAATTGATCTTATTGAAGAATTGCTAGAAGTACACAAGATATCTTTTTAATATAAAACTCAAATAAAAGTATCAGAAACTAACAAAAATACTCACAAAATACTGAACAAGTTATTCGCTATATGAAAATATAGTAAAATATGACTTCAACAAACTTTTAATCGATTTAATATTCTCTTAGAGTTAATATAACTTAAAATAACTTACAATTATTTATTGTCTTTTTCAGGAAACTCTGCATTTTGAATGTGGGTGTTGTGTTCTTTTTTTTACCACAACTACAACCTCAACTAACCATAGTTGACTGTAGATAAAATTCGTAAGATGACTAATTTATTTAAGTCATTTAAAAGTTGCAACAAAACAAAAATAAAAATCTAGTAAATAGAAATTTGACTTTGTTCTGGATCAACTATATCGAATCCACCTCCAGAAAAAATTGGGATAAGACGTACATCTTGTCCATCTTTGACACGAGTTATATGAAGTGTTTGCGTCTGTTGAAAGTTAATCGAGTTAAAACTGAATTGTTTTGGTGTCCATGTGACGCAATCATTGCATTTTGACGCAGTTGATGGATGCCATTCAATAATTACTGTGTCATTGCCGTTAATACGATGTGGTGGAGTATTTAGCCAAAGTTGTACTGATGAAGTGTTATTCAATGGAATTACCAATAATTGAGGATTGTAAAGAAGTCCAAGCGAAAGATCTGTACAGTTATAAGCCCAATTTTGTGGAATTCTCTTGAATAGTTTGTCATCGGGTTTGCCAATAGACATGACTTCGTAATATGTCGTTTCATACAACACTTCCCATCGACGACGAACAACTTGAGCTGATCTAAGTGGTATATCTGTGTTTTTTTTAAAATAAATTTCTTGACAAGGAAAGTATTCACCACTATCAATTCGACATGTTTCATTTGCATACCAATAATCTTCATTTCCTGTATTGTTGTTAGAATGAATCATTTCATATCGGAAGTTAACAAAATTATCAATTTTAAATGAACTATCATTGAAATTCCAATGTGAAGGAAATGCACTGGATAAATAATCACCTTACTTCCAATAGGTTCCATAATTACAACTATTTGATGGATAGCTTAATTTCAATTGAACATAATATTTTGATTCAGGTGAATCAGGAATTGCCAATGGGAAATGTTGCATTGCAAATGAATATTCAGTTAGTGTTGGATTTATAATGTATGATCTGTAAGCTTGTTGATTTAATTCATCGATTGCATAAATAGCTTTATTCTCATACGTAGAAAATGTTATTTGTGGAGGAAAATAGGGTTGAGCACATCGTACTCCATCACCGCTTAACATCAATAATACAAAGCATACTAACGTTAATTTAATTATCATATTTCTAAAAGCGAAAGAAGAATATTTTTTTATTAAAACACGATAACAGAAATGAATGTATATTACGTCGTAAACTGAGAAGAAAAAACACGAATATAAGCCCTGATGAGAATATATATACATATGTCGTATTTATTTTAATAAGTGAAAATGTAGTCGCTCGGTTTGCACTAGAGGATTATAATACGAACAGAAAGAAAAGGAAAGATAAGTTAAATTTGAAAAAGTACGTTATTAGTATACATACGGTGTGGGTATGAGTGTAGACCTAGGCGAGCAAAGAATAAAAAATCTACACCCACATCCATCTATTATTAGAAATGAAGAAAAAATTTGTTTTTTTCTTCTTCTGTTAGATTTATAGAAAACTATATATATGAAGATCAACATTTTGAATTATAATTTGCAACGTAGAGAAAGCCGTCGGTAGAATCAAGTTTTTCCCTGTTGATATTCACTTTTGATGAATATAGAATTAAATCCTGCATTCACTGAAGTCATTTGAGAGGATAGTTGACGAGCAAAAAAAGGAGTTTCAGATAAGATACTGGATAAAGTTTGATTTTATCCAGTAATGATCCCAAACTCCCACTTTTATGACAACCTGTTGCAGGCTAATCACGAGTTCACAAGCGAATATCAGTAGGAAAAACTTGGTTCTGCTCATAAGTGAAAGGGTATTATTGAAAAGATCTCTGTAGAAAGATGAAGACAAATCTGCTTTTATTTTATATATATTCTAGATTTTCTAGTATCGTTTATTAAATTTAACAAAATGACTTCATCTTCTCTTGTTACATTAACACCAACTACTGGAACATGGTTTATTCCTATTGATATTATTATGTTGCTATACACTATATTAACTATTATACTTGCCATTATTTTTTTGAATAAACGATGTCACACTGTTTCAAGAATGTTAATTTCTAATTCATGTATATCTCTATACTTGTATTTGATTGTGTCTTGCTGAGTATGTACATATTTACGTTAGAAAATGGTTTTAAACAAATAATATATGAAGATTCACTTTGTTTTATTCGAGCTTATGTTAGATACGCTACCGTCGGTGCTATATATTTTTCATTTTTAATACAAGCTTTCTATCGATTATTATGGTTATTTATCCTAGTCGTTTATCTTGGCAATCAGCAAAATTTCAATTTTTAATGATTTGCTTATCATGGATGATTGCTTTTATATATCCTACTGTATTTACATTCACTCATATAATTACTTATAATTCTGGCAATCAACTATGTCAAATACCTATTCGACTATCCTTCTTTGTAATTTACTCGTATTCTCGCATCTATTTTATTCCAGTCACAATCATTACCTGTATTAAAACTTGGTTTTCCGTATGCATTATTTATTATAATATCATTTTTTACTAATGTACCAAAATATAGTTATCGAATAGCTTTTTTGTATTTGTCAATACATCATTAGTAGCAGCGATGGTGGCATTTTTTCAATTTACTGATCCAGTCAAATCATATGTAATCACAATAATGAAGCCACATCCTAATAGAGTAATAACGACCATGACATGACTGAAAGAAACCAAGCGAAATGATATTGAAATCATCTTTAATGTTGCGTTATATTTTATGAATAAATAAACTACAATACAATTGATATAGATCAGTTTTTCTATACGTACGAATATTATGAAATGAATAAATAAACAGAACATTTATATAAATCATCTTGTCTTGAGAGTGTGGATGTGGATGGGTGTGAGTTTCCAGAGAAAAAAAGATCCACATCCACACCCTGATTTCTTTATTTTTCTTACTTCATTTTTTTTAATTCGTCGTACTGTTAAGATCGCAGGTTCTGTAAAATAAAATTAAAAATTAAAACTATTTAGTAACTTATTACATTGGATATATTTTGATCATTTATTATGATTTGAAAATATAATTCGATTTTCTAGTTAATAGTATAGAAGATGAACGAATAATTTTTTGATCTAGTATATTTATTTATTAAAATCGTTTACGTTGTAACACGATTTAAAGAAATTGCTATTTTTTTATTATAATGAAAGTATTCAGATATAAATACGATAATAACGAGTTTATATGAGTGTAGAAGAATAAAACTAATAAACAGATTTACATGTATTATATTTCAAATACAAGTCACGCATACTGGTAAAGCTTAATGCGAATACATTACGTACGTGAAAACGAGAAAGAATGTAAAAAATAATAATCTACAGAAAGAATATTTATCATATAATAGACATACATCGATAGAAATCAGAAACAAATTTTTTTCTCTGTCCATAAATAATGACATCGATCTAACGAGATGTTCTGTTACTTATCTTGATCGACTCATGAACTGAATGTTTTTAAGAAAGGACATTGTATGTATACAATTATAAAGATAGCTAACACGTAATCCATTTATGATTGACACAAAACAACAGAACGGAAAAATATTGTTTGAGAGCTAACAGACATACTATATGTATAATAACGACATAAGCATTGATGTATACTAAGAATTACATATGAAACAATGCAGAACTCTAATAATACATCTCAACGATAAAATGTTTCATTAACTAATTTCTACTATTTTTGTAAAGTTAATTATCTCTTGTTTTCTATTTTTATTCAATACGGTTACTTGTGAGTATTTAGATATTGAAGTTCAATATAAAATCTAATTTTTTTTTGAATATGAATGATAAACCATTTGTAGATGATAACTTCACAAATTTTAAAAAAATTCAGATTATTTTCTATGTTTTCTCACTAAAAAACTCCGTAAGACAAATTATTTTTTCTACAATTCAGTATGTTTGTTTCATGATGTATCAGAAAGTTTCATTCGTTTATATGAATTATGAGTTTACCAATTTTAGAAGAATTCGTCTGTACTTAATAAGATCGCTGAATTTTACAGAATTTAATGCATGCTATAGAAGAAAAAATTGCTCATAGAAATAAATATATCAAAGATTTGATTTCTCAATTTGAAATTGTGTTCTATTTAGATAGTGACATGTTGACTCTTAATCGCATGTGGATCTCTTTCGTACTACTTTTTGGACTCGTTTTCCATCGTTCGAACTGCGAATACGATCGTAACAATGCTGCAACAGGTATTAAATTGTCTACCAACGACGAACTATCTGTCTCAGCGTCCAATGCCTTCTTGAATTTTGGCGTTGTAATTAATCCGTTCAACAGTTCGACAAAAGATGTACGCAAACGTTGCAATGTAGGATATATGTCACCTGATTATTTTGTTCACAGTATAGGTGTCATCGGTGCAGCTAATAATGGCACTAATCGTGAGCTGTTTATGTTCGCTTTTGCAGGTGAAATTACAACAAAATCGACACTATTTATTTGTCTTGTTACTGTTTCACGATCGACATGTAACGCACAGCATCAAATGACAGTTTTACATAGCGCAGACAAGCCTCAAAATTATTTTCTGATCGGTGTCGATTCTCATGCGACCTTTGTCTATGGTTTTACTAGCACTATGGCATTCAAACTCGAGATCGCCACTAATCAAATTGTTCGGAATCTAACATTGGAAACGCTCTGGCCATCGATCATCTTTCTTCCTCATGCATTCAGTGTAAGTGACCAATGGGCAGTAGTGGTGGGATATAGTTTGAAGCACAACAGCGAGAAAAAGAATTATGCCATTATGGAATGTCTTATTGATCTAATTTCGTTAATAAGTTACTCGTGTGAAACGCTTATTGTCGAAAGTACTTATTTAGTACCATCGAATCTTCTCTCGTACAACGAATTGTATGAATTGTCAGTGGCTATTCGAGATGAAAACGTACTCGTCGGCATTCATCGTCTTAATACAATTGTAATACTGAAAAAAAATCAAACTTCATTGACTAAAACACATGTATACACTGTGACTTCGTCGAGCTTGACTTCATTTGGACGTTTAGTAGGATGGGTAGACGAGCGAACTATAGCCGTCGTAGCTTATCATAATTTGTACTCACCGTGGTCACAATCACAGATATTTTTCTATGATAAAAATTCTGTATCATCCACTTCTCCACTCTATACATTTCCGAATAATCAACAAACAATCGGCAATCAATTATTTCAACCGCATTTTGTTCGTTTGATCATTACAAATAATGGCAACTTAGCTTTGTTAACTGATAATAGTCTTGTTATAATTGTTCCAGTAGCTCCTATAAATCATGCTTCAATGTGGGTCGAGCCGTCAGCTGCAGCATTCGTGTTCTATTACTCACCTATGCCTTGCATCGGTGGTACTTTCAAGAATGAATCCGGTCTAGGTCCATGTACAGTCTGTTTACCTGGAACTCGAAATCGAGGTATAGCATATTCTGAAGGAACTTCGTGTATTTCTTGCTCTCGAAACAATTCGAACTCGTACTGTTCTCTTGCAGCACTTGTCGAATTTGACTTGAATACGATGACGTCTCACAGTCAGGTAATGGCCTATCCAGAATCAGCTGACACAACTAATTTCGATGATATTCTTTTGGAGAATATGTTCCAAACAGACTCGAATTTTTCATGTATGATTATTTCGCCTTTTTTCTGGACAATAATTGCAGGTGCTTTTGCTTTTTCTGTCTGGATAATGATGGCAGTAATAAAGCTAGGCAAATGGGAACAGTGTAATCGTTATCGAACATGGATAAAGACAATTTTAATACATACAGATCTCATTCGCGAAGGACAACGTTGGGTCGGCGGATTAGCTACTATCGCTATTATTATTCTCGTTTCGTTTGCTTGTTGGTTTTGTGCATCATTTCTTAAGCGTTATCCAATTGAAGAAATCTTTGAGCCAGTAAATTTTGCTTGCGATTCAACATTGATCAATGCAAAATTCTCCACAGGTCTCGATCTACTTGCAATACCCAAATCGACCGATGCTCAGAGAATCATTAATCTTCTCGATAATCAAATTTTTAACATTACAGTTGAACTCATCAATACTGGCTTTACCTGTGAGAGTATTAGTGTCCAAGAAAATTTGATTGGAATACAGTACGCTAACTTAATACCGTCATGTGAACGTTCGGAATGGAACGCTGTAACGTCTATAACTTTTGCTCTACCCTATCATTACGCAACTATACAACTCAATATGACAGGTCCTCATTGGGCGAATGCGGTTCGTGTATGTCTTCGTGGCGAGAGTCAAATAATACTGAACACCATATTACACGTATTAGATTTCTGTCAATTATTTTCAGCACCGAATCAAACATTGGCTCATGCATCTAAAATTCCATTTACAATAACGAAAATTATTAATATAACAAAAAGTATGGAAAAAACTCGCCCGATCACTTATTCTGGTTTGTGGCTATCGTCGGTTCATGGTGCATTATTATTTAACGAGGCATTCTATACTGAGTTCGGCAATTATTTACGCTATACATTTGCATTGACTACTATTCGAATTACGTTTGATGAACGTTCGTTCTATATTAAAAATATTCAAGAACCCATCGTACGAACACGAGAAACTGTTTTTCAAGCGTTGTTGTTCACTTCATTGGTTATTGAATTATTCGGCTTTTCATTTCTCTTAGTTAAACTTTTAATTTTACCAATTATACGACGGATATTAGCTATATGTCATAAATATCCTGTGGAAACTCAAAGTTTCAACTAAATTGAAACATTTTGTTACTCCGAACTGCATTAATAAAGAGTAAGGGTTTTGGTGAGGAAGCAATTAAAAACAACACCCACCGCTTCGTGTGAAAAGAATATATATGTATTTATTTTAGATGTTTTATGATGTAAATGTGCCATATCTATCCTACTCATAGCCACACCCTCTATACAAAAGTTTTTTTTTTATAATATTTACCGGCTGTATAGAGACAGATAGCTTTGAATAGACTCGTACAATCCGACTCATATTTTGATCATTTCTCATATAGTCAAGTTTGCCGTTCATTTTGCACAGCAGGTGATTAATTGAGACACAGTTACTTCTTTAAAGTATACCTTCTGGTTGAAAAAGAACAATTATTATTAATGGAGTTATTGTATTTTTTTTTACTTGTTCTATAAATGATCGTGAGAAATCAACACATATGTACTTATGTAAACAAAGTAAGTAAGTCGTTATTGATAGAATCAAAAACTGGACGAATTATTACATTTATCCTCATACCCACACCCTCTGTATGTAAAAATGGTCAACTTGAAAACCATTTCATTATTTAAATTTCTTCTTCGATTCATAGAAACAGAATGATTGGAATTAATTCGTTTGTTAATTCCGTTTTTATTGATATGTGATTAAATGTATCTTTTTTATTTCAATTAAATTGACTTAAGATATTATCTGTATTTTAAATACGAATTTTGTTTTAACTCAATATTTTCAAAATCTATGATCACGTTTAATCTACTTTTGAATTATCTTTCTTCTTGATTCACTAATTTCTTCTCGACAATTAATTTTACATGCAATTATTATTGATTATATATTTCTTTCACTTACATGTTATTGATCAATCATAGATGAACTTAATTATTTATAATCAAAACAACCTAATTTATTATAGATAGCAGAAATCAATCAAGCATATTCAATTATTCCAATTTGTTTCTTTTTAATTTATCTTTGTGTATTGAATATACGTGTGAATTTAATGCATTTTATTGAGATATTGCATGAAACAGATGGTTTTCAAAAATATTTAGATCAATAACAATATGAAGTTAATATGTAAAAATAAATATACGTCTGTTCTCATTTGTTATCTATTGATGGGCAAGTATATGTTTTAATTATTTTTCCAATAATCATTGTATATTCGGAGTTGAAATCATTTAACTCATGTTATGAATTGTTTTTTATATATTTTTGTTGCATGTGTTGCATTACTAACAAAATTATCTATCTATGAGACAGAATATGTCGTCTTTATAAATTAATTAAGTATTTTTGTACAATGAAATGTAATAAAACCTTCAGTGACAATCTACTTTTGGTATATTCTCTTTCTCGTAGAGAAGAGTCCAGTAATCATAAATTGTTTGCTTGCTTGCTTGCTTGATTGTATGTCCGCAGGGTCAAAAAGCATTGAAATTTAATTTTTCAGATACTTCCGGAAAACTTTGACTGGGGGGTAATCGAGGGCGGGGAACTTGAATCTGAGGTTAATTTATTAAAATTAACTAGTTAATAATTAGTTAACAATCAGTTAATCATTAGTATTATTATATGTTCGAGTAAAGTTGGACCAAAAAGTAATCGAGTGTGGAGAACTCGAATCTGAGATTGATTTATTAAAATTAATCAGTTAATAATCAGTTAATAATTGATATTATTAATTTTTGAAAAGTTTAACTGAAGAGTAATCGAGTGCCAAGAATTCGAATGTGAGGTTAATTTTAGTTAAAAATCAATTAATAATTAATTAATATTATTAATCTTAAAGATAGTTCCAAGAAAGTTTTATCAAAGGGTAATTCGAGAATCGATTTTTAGAAAAGACATTTTTGGGGCATTTCGATGCGGAGACTTCGAATCTGATGTTAGTTTCATAAAATAATTTTATTGATCACTTTTTTAGGGAGAGAACCAATTTTTATAAAAAAAATTTTCATAAGGGGTGACCGAAGGGTAAGTAGGGTGGAAGAACACAAATCTGATGTTAATTTTTCCAAATTGTATAAGCAAAAAGTTTAGTATTGTAGCATACGATTTCTACGAGAAAGAGCTGAGCGAGTCCGCAGACAAGCGTTACTTGTCTTTTTTTTGTTGATTTGGAAATCGTTTAAATTTGATTTAGGATTTTTTTTATTGAAAAATTGGACATAAATCATTCAAACGTTTTACATTAAGAAAAAAATCGGAAGAGTGGAAATCACAGAAAACAAACTAAAGCAAAAACATTTTATAGATAAAGGTAATTGACTAATTCCGTTTATCCATGTGCATCAGTATATAATGGAACCAAACAAAAACACAATAATAAATTGTATAGAACTTGTTTGAATAGATTTTAACAAGCAGGAGAAGGATAACATTGACGAAACCAACATTGGTTGTAATTATGTCACAAAAAATGAAAATTTAACTGTCTAAATATTCTTGGGAATAGATATGTTAGACATATTTAATTTTTTTGAACAATCTTTAGTATTGTTCGTATTCAAAAATAAAAAAAGACACTTTACTTGTCAGTTTTATTAAAAAGTAAATTACTGATGTGAACAATGACCTTTCAGTATATTGGCGATTGTTTTTTCACTGATATGATCCATTAATAAGTCAAATTGTTTTTTCTGATTAATTAAAATCCAGGTCGATGGTTCCGGGCCCCGAAAAAGTCGGAGTTTGCCGAAACAAATATCGTATTCATCAAAAAAGGCATCACAAATGGAGGCAGTATTCTGATCAGGAATTTGTCGAATAGTTTTCTGCCGTTTTTCATGGGAGAAAGTAGGATTTGACTGGAACTCGCCGGAAAAAGTCCAAGTCGGAGGACCCCAAAATCCGTCAGTTTCCGATCGCACTCGTCGACCTGAGAAAAGACAACCGAAAATCACAATAGTTAATTTATAGAATTCATGGTTTATATACGTTTTCAATGCTCGTAATGTATTATTCAATTTTGCACCATATGCCTCGAACTCATCTATATCTTTTAAAGCATCTAAAATAGAGATGCACTATTTATGAAATAACTCTAAATGCATTCCCCTTACCTGTACATTGATATTGATCACAATCAATTCTGGCTCGATCTGATAAATAAGTTATCTTTTCGGATTGTTTGCATTCGCCAGCAAGTAAGTCATTGATCATCTAAACATAGAGTTAATAAAAATAAGACAATAACAACAATGCCTACATCTATTTTATCTCCGGGACTTTTTTCTGCTGGCTTAAATACGAGCTGATATTCACGTTTCTGCCCGACGCCATTGGTGTTGATTCTGATGCGAAAATAATATCTAAAGAAATAAGAATGTTAATCAATGAATGTGTTTATAAGTGTACATCTTGAGGGTGTAGGTGTTGGTCTGCTCTTTAGATGAGCAAAGAACACCCACACCCACATCCACAATCTCAAGGTAGGAATGAGAATGAACTTAAAACGAAAGGCAGTGAACATGGTGCATGGGAAGAAATGATAAGGCGCCTTGGTTTTCACTCAAATAGATGTCAGTGGCTGCAGCTCGAAATTGTGAAAAAATTGCTCGTTTACTGGCAGCGGCGACTCAAAAGTAAATAAACTTTCCGTATGTTGACGGCGGCTTAATCGATCGGCTTACATTTCTACTCCCCATTCTCATTATCAAAGTGACGACGATGTTGAAGAAATATGATATTTATCTTATATCCATGATTTCTGATTTAACAATAATCACGAACGATTTTGTAAACATAGTATTTAGGAAGTATTCAGCATAGTTAGTTTGTAGAGAATCATCATTTTGTCACGAAGAGAAATTTTCATATGTCGTACGTATCTATAGGGGCGTAAGTCAGGTGTCAGAGCAGGGGGGGGGGTGCAACCTTTTTTTTCTTTTTTGGCGACCAAAAAAACGAAATTTTCAAAAGTAGGGGGGAGGCGCAAACCCTTTTTTCCTATTAGTTTTCGAAAGCAGGGGGGTATTGCGCCCCTCGCGCCCCCCCCCCTATTTACGCCACTGCGTGTCTAACATTTGATTTGATTCTCGTTTTATCAACATCATTGACTGGCGATTAAAAAATGGGAAAAAAACTCGGTAGTTTCTGTGTTATTGTTGTCACTGAAATCTATAGCAAGAGTGAAAGTACATGGGTATGAGTGTTGATGAATATTTTTACTGAAGGAAGACATACTCATCCGAAAGAGCTTTAATTTGGATCGGATAGCGAGAAGTTTAGTTATTCTGACAGAAAACCATGTTTTGAGAACAACGTAATATAATTTTCGAAATGAAACATAATGCGTTATAGCGATTGCTGGGAAATTGTATTAGTTTTGACAATCGAATGAATTTCCGGAAATTGAATTTAGTCATCAGATATAACAGGCATAATGGGCATTAAAAGGGTGAGAATTTATTGTTATTGTTATGTATAACAATAACAATAACTACTCACCCCTAATGGGCATAATGAGAATGTAAGTGCTAGTGTGGGTGTAGGGGAAGGTGAGACTAGAGAGGAAGAGGGGGAAAGATATAAGTTTGGGTGTAAATTGCTTAATATGCCCTATATGCCTAATATGCTCTGTATTGATTGCTACTCATGTCCCTTCTATTATTTGTCCTCCTCCTTTCTTCTATGACCTTCACGTTTCTTTTTTCTCTCTCTTCTATATTATATTTTACTTTGACTGTTTCTATGTTCAGCTCAGTTGTAAAAAAATTCATGTATAAGATAGGTTTATTGCAGTGTTTCTAATAGGAATCTGAAGTATAGTACCTCTCGGCACGTTCAACGTGTAACTAAGGTACCATTTGGTACTTTATTTTGAATGGCAAAGTACCATACCGTGCCAAAGGTAAAAAAACCATGTTAAAAAAACACAAACAAAGTTTTTACTATTCATATATTTTCATGATGAAATAGTTCTATAGAAAAATAATGTAACCAAAGTAAAACATGTCAACAACAATCAATAGTACATACAATTGATTGCAAAAAAACTTGGAAAGATTTTTTTTAAGATAGCTATTTTTCTGCTGTTAGAAATGAATATAGAACTGATTTTTCCAGGGATAAATCCTTTTTGAGAGACATATTAAATGTTATATATATATAAGAGTGTAATTTTTTTTCCCTTTTCTATTTTTTATAAGTCAATCAAAAGAATATGAAATTATACTGTTGTTTAGTGCTCTTCGTAGGCTAACTACCACATTATAAACTAATTTGAAAAGCACCTGTATAGGAGAAGATATTTGTAGAAGGTTTCCAAGTTTTTTTGTAAACAACTCTAACAAATAAATGTGCTAAGATAAAAATGGATCGAATAACCTGTTTAATAAAAAATCAATATTATCTAGAGAAGAAACAATAATTTCTACGACCGGCAGCAGATAATAAATCTCGAAAAAGAATGAACTATCTAAGCTCCACCTGCAAGTAAAACGAAAAGAAAGGAAGGACAAAGAAAAAAAAAGTAATTTATGGATAAGCTATAGTAAAACCAATAAGTAAAGTACTTTTTCATTTAACAAAGTGCCATCTAGGTACATTGTTTTTTTCAGCAAAGTACCAAATAACGTGTCATTTCAAATTGTTATGTGCCGCCGGCACTTTGCTAACACAGTCGGCACGCGCTATTAGAAACACTGGGTTTATTGTTCTATCATTCGCTTTTTCACTTGTTATTATTTTTATAAAATATATCTATAAATACACAACATTACGAACTTAAGATATCTTCTCTTCAATTCTGAAATACTTCATTTAAGTTAGCGTTAGTTCTAAGGTGCTCACAGACCAAGTTTTATTTAGTAGTCGTCTTTCAGCTTATATATTAACATAGATAGGAGTCATGTTAAATTCTAGATAATTTATTAACTAGAATAAAATATAGATATGTAGTTTATATCTTATGTATTACCAAACATTAATTACAAAAAAAACTTTTTCTTTAATGCAGATGCTAATGAAACGATAATTTTTCAAAAAAACTAAAGAATTCAAAAAGTCATGTATATTTTGAAAGAAGAAACTTCCGAGTAGTTTTCTTAAGATAAAAATTAAATTCCATTTTGTTTTCGAAAATTTATTCTGCAAAAAAGAACATAAACTGAATAAATATATATATGTAATAACAAAATAGAAATATGTGCACGTTTATGAGATTTTTGCGGACGCACATATAAAGAAATAATCAGAAAATCTCTTTTTTCCCTTAATCAAGGAAATAGATTTCTTATCAGTATAGAATACTGTCAAAATGAAGTGTCATGACATAAATATAATTAATCTTTTAGTATATTGACAACAATCTGTTCTCATATTCGATAGTAAATAAAGTTTTGTCGGAATATAACCATAAAATAATCCTTCCAGTTTCAGCACGCCGAAGATCAATAGTAGGGTGTGAGCGTGGGTGTGAGCTAATAGAGAAGATATACATACCCAGACTTATATTCACAACCTCGCACAAAAGTCTTTCTCCTCTTCGTTTCTTTGCTATCATACTTTACATGAAATATATTGCCGAGTAGAGATATGGCTTGAAAGTTTTATTTCAATATGGTATACAGATTACAATACAATAAAATTCTCAAGTCATATCTCTACTCGACAATAAACTTTATATCAAGTATGATAGCATAGAAATAAAGAGGAAAGAAAGACTTTTGTGCATAGGTGTATCTCATATTTGAGTCCATTTTTTCTATAAAAATTATTTTTCAAGAGATTAGTTTATCGACCAGACTGGTTTACCATTTCGTAATAAACGCTCGGTACTAATCCATATCATGTCAAATATTCGAAAGACGTCGAAATTTTCGAAATATTTCATTCTACAAAAAATATATAAGTATCGTATAAATATACAGTATGAAATCGAGCTTTGTAAATCAGAACTTGTATTTTTCTCAAAAATAAAATCTTATTATGCGACCAGACTTTTCGCGATTAGATCTTATTTTCTAGAATTTCAAAAATTGAATACGATGTTGGTTTCGCATCACCTGGATTGCTACGGCATATATCTAGCTGTGATAGTCCTCTTTTTTTCTCATTTTCTATGCATTGAACGGCGTTAGTATAAAGGTAACTCACCCTTCCCTCATCTTAGAAGTCTACGGGGGTATTTTTAGATTTTAGCGCAGCTAGATTGAAATCAGTGAAATTTTTGCCTTAAATTCGAAAAAAAAATTTGAAAAGTGAAAATGTTTTTGGAAAAATTAGAGGGTTTCTAGTATAGTAGGGGCTTTTATTATGAAAAGGGATTCAAGAAAATTATTAAAAATCAAGAGAAATCAGGAGATTTGGCAACCCTAGACCAGATGTGAGTTTAAGCAGATATTTATTTCTCATTCATCCGCCGCCATTTTCATCTTCATCTTGAGGTTGTAAGTATGGTGCTGTCTTTATCGCACACCTACCGTAGAAGGTTTGGATCGGATTTTGAATACCAGTATATGTTATCTTTATTTTATTTTTAGTAAATGATTACCTGTTTCGTCTGAAACATGGCTTTCTATTCGACTAAACTTCTGATTTATATCACAGCAATTACCTGCGTAATAATTATAGGCAGTTTTGAAATAAGAAAACTTCAGTGTATCCAAATACGGAATTCTATCCAAAAATTTTCAGCCGAAGATCTCGACGCATATAAGCATTCATTTCCAATTTCATCGCAACGTAATCTAGTGATAACAACTGCCGTTAACTCAGATCTGATGACTATATATCGCTTTTCACGTTCATTCCGAGCAACTTGTGCTTTTTGCACGCTGGTAATGATTGTCACAAATGCAACAATGTATAATAATGATTTCAAAGAGTTAGCAGAACTTTATTCAATCATTTATGTATCCCGTGAGAAGTATACTCCAGAACACTTGAAATCACATCTATCCAATATTAAAAATATTCACTCTACTCGTTGGATAATAATCAATAATTATTTACTGACATTACAATCAAAGAATGAAGTGTTCAACAATGTATTTATCTGTGATTCACGTGATACTGTATTTCAAACAGACGTTTTTGTACACATGACTGCGTATACTCCAGGATTATATGCTTTTATGGAAGACATTCGTATGACAATTGGCACATGTCCAATCAACAAAGATTGGATAAAAAAATGTTACGGCGAAACAGAAGTCAGAAAGCTGTTTAATAATCCAATTAGTTGTTCAGGTACAATACTTGGTAAATGGTTTGCAATTCTATCGTATCTATCTATCATGGAGTCTGAGATATTGAGCACACCAGTAGCCTGTAAAGCTCGTATGGGCACTGATCAAGCAATTCACAATTACATAATCTATAATGAGAAGATACCCAACGTAACAATTCATCATATCTCTCATGAATATGGTTTTATCGGTACGTTGGGATATCCGCTATGGTTGAAGAGAAATCAGTTTGGATTAGTACAAAACGCAAATAGATCGGTCTATGCAGTTATTCATCAGTGGGACAGAAGTGAACAAATGAAAATTCAATTTCAGCAGGAGTATCAAATAATACCATCAAATATTCGAGATAAAAAAAATTCAGTATGATATTAATTGTCAAATTGTACTTTATTCTATTAATTTATTTTCTAAAGAATAAAGCTTTTTGTTATCTCTATTGATCATTTATTCTTTGAAAAGAGATAATATAACTGCATATATCATCAGTTGAAAAATCCAGGTGTGATATTTTTATTAATGAGCTGCTTTTATTTCAACTTTAATATAATTTTCTTTTTTCTTATTTAACACAACAGAACGCAAAATGTCGTAGTATAACTTCGCTAATCCTATCTCATGATTAGTGATGCTTTAAAGAGTACAAACCAGATTACTTTTATTTTGAAATTTACATAGCAATATCAAAATTGAGTTTTATATCATTCTTCTTACTATTATATTTCAGTGTATGATCAATTTGAACTGCACTTTATTTCATAATAAACTTTGAGTCTGCTGCACAATCGAATTATAACACAGCTACTGCATCAGTATGTGGTTGTCGATATAATTTTTTTATTATAATTGTTTTAACTGGATCAGTAAATTGAAATAAAGCAATCATAATAAGTAGCAATGAGACATCAACAAATGTAAAAGCAATACGAATAGGGTATTTTGGTGGTTGACTAATAAATCCCATAAGAAGAAAGATTGTATAAGGTATACCAAGTGTTAATTCTATCGATACAAGTATGATTATTCGACTAACCATTTGCAATTCTCTTTTTGCACGAGATAACGTATTAGTTAGTGTTACACGTTTACTCATCTCTTTGACATATATAATTAACTTAAAATAAATAAATATAATACCACCCATAGGTAGTAAATATATAAAAACTATATTATAGACCGATATAAAGGAAAGATGAAGTGGCAGTTCGCATAACTGATCATCGATATAATATTGTATTTCATTAGTAAGCATGTGTGGAATAGTGCATATAAAGGCAAATATCCATGATAAACCGATAAGAAAAACTTGAAGCCACTCTGATTGCCATAATAAACGAGTTGGAGAAACTACAGTCATATACCGATAGTTTGCTTGTAATAAATAAGAATAAAATTGTCCAGCACAGAAAACATAACCAATGTAAGATCGAAAAATACAAAGTGAATCTTGATATTGGATATGTTTAAGATCATTTAGAAGTTCAACGATAGTTATTGAAATCATACGACTCGCTAATAATAGTTCGCTAACACATGAATTGATAACAAGTATCATGGAAACTGTGTGACATGTTTTATCTATTGTAGCAATAGATATAATTATTATCGCTAGTATAATCGCCAAGGTAAGACATATGATATTAACAATACCAAGAGGAATAAACCAAAACTCATTATGTATGATTGTTAAATTCATATCTGTTATCGCTCCTTTTTGTTCTTTATTCCTCTTCTTTCATAAAACAAGAATCTTCCTTCTCGTCACAATATTCACTCCTTAAACACTCAACAATATCACTGGTACGTGGAGAAATGGAAGAGATATATCATGCCAGAACACTTCTCCTCCCCGCCGACAGAGAAAAGAAAAATAATATGACAGAACGAAAACATCAGAAAAAAACGACTAAAATAACAAGAACATAAAGTTATAATAAAACACAAAAGGAAAATAATAATCGCAAAAGGTTTTTTAAAGAAGATGAAACTAATTCATGAAAGAGATAATCGTAATAAAAACAAATGTAACCACGTAATGGTGTACAGATGAGATAGAAATAAAGGAAGAAAAAAGCGAATAAAATGGTACGCAACAATTGATATAGGTCCAACACTATTAAGTATAAGCTATGATGAACTTGCACGTTCACCTCGAAGAACATTTATTATGAACATAAAATACTAGGGAGCTGCTAAGCATCGAAACCACTCTTGATCTTCCGTGTTACACGGTATTTTCTTACAGCAAAATTATGATAATACTGTATCATCAACAAGGGTCTGACAACAGGTGGTTATAATAGGAATTAATATACCAATAAACAGATAAAATATCTTCTAATACGGAAAACAAAAAATTCGTTGAGTGTATTTTGAAAGATAAAAAAGTTAGAATATATTCTTTGGTAAGCATCATACGCACTTTATTCGCTTCAATGAACGATAGTAAGTAGTTATGCTTCAGTTTTTATATTAATAATATAAAAGATTATCTATGATTAAAATATTCTGCATGAATAACCAATTTGATTTTTCTTTTGAGAAATAATATAAATGTAATATTTTCAGAAAAATAAACTTGTTTTAGACACTCTTCTTGAAAT
Organism: Adineta steineri; assembly: GCA_905250115.1. Lineage (NCBI taxonomy): Eukaryota > Metazoa > Rotifera > Eurotatoria > Adinetida > Adinetidae > Adineta > Adineta steineri. Next base: position 87,202 of record CAJNOI010000110.1, read on the forward strand.
AATTTATTTCGTATTTTTGACGTTTCGATATATGAAAGAATCCTTTCTCACTTTATTTATTGATGGAAATGAACACTAAAACATTTACGCGCACTTTTAATTATCTTATCATTCTAGTTCTTTCTCTATTTTTCTTTTCTTTTCTTTTTTTTCTGTTGTCGATAGTAGAGATGATCTTTTGTCATCTTCTTTCAGGATGTGGATAGATGTGAGTTGAGCAGAAAAAAGTAATTCACACTCACATCCTTACTCTAATTAAATTTTAGGGTTAAAAAATGCTTAATAACAGCACTACGACAAACATATCCACAATCAACAGAAAGAGATATACCATGAAAAGAAAGAGAAAGTATCATCTATACATAGTCATCAAAAAGAAGGGTGTGGGGATTGTCTTTATTTATCATAAACTCCACATCCATCCTTCTTCTCTTACCGAAAGTAATGACATGTGATTTTTTATTTCATATTATGTATAAAAAACAGACAACAATAAAACAGAAACTTTTTCTTCGAACTACAGTAGTCTATAGTTTAAATTTTTTATATAAGGGTATAGTAAGAGCTTATGAATAAGAAAAGTAATAGTCATTTGTGTGCGTTATCTGCTGTAGAGATATCGATGCAATAGAACGAAAGAAAACCTTCTGTTTTTTTTTATTGATGACGTCTTCTTTGTTTTGTCATATTTTTATAGTGAATCAATTTTGATAAAGATATGAGAAAAGATGACATCATCATAAACATATAAATATTTACACGTTTCTTCTTTTCTTATAATAAAATCAAATACAAATGGATTCTAATAAAAACGGCGACTCTCCACCACCTTATATCTATTCAACATTACAACCAACAAATTCATTTGCTAGCCCATTTTCTTCTAATGAACCTTCAAAACTAAATGTAGAATTAACAAATCCAACCTTCAATAACAATAATTCATCGTCTTCGTCATGTCGGGATTGTTTAGAATGTTTTGTATCAATTATGGAATTTCTTTCTTGCTGTTGCGCATTTGTTGGATGTATAGCAGAATGTGCTAAATAAAAATTTTGCATTTCTATCTTATATTTTCCTAAAATCTCAAGTTTATAAATAAAAGAAAAAAAACTAAATATTAGTGCACTTTGAATTCTTGTATAACGACAAGATTTTGTTTAGAACAAACAAATACATTCGGTTTAGAATAGTTGGTCAGTATTCGTCAGAAAGGGTATAAATCAACTAACAAAGGAACTTCACTATCGTATATACTTCGTTTAATTTCATAGTGTATATAAAAACTCTATAAGAATTTCTGTTGTTAGGCTTTTCTCCTCTGATTAAGGACACCTTACTAAATCTATATCTTGAAATACCTTGTTAAAAGTCCTTTTTTTAAAGATTCCTCATATCGTCAACAAATGAAACTTTTAGAATGAAATAAAGATTGTGACAACTATTATGGAACGAATTCTCTGTTTCAGCGTTTTTCATAATACCCTACGACATGATAAAAATGTCGTTAAATTTTCATAACTGGATAAGAAAGGTCTAATCACACGATGAGCTCAAACGGAGTGTATCATTTGGTGAGATTTTGTCGTACAAGTATTTCACTCTTCCTAGTGTATACAATATTAAAACAAAACTATTAAATCAATATCTGCGAGACTAAAATGTGAAACACAATCATGCTGATAACATTATAAATTGAATTGTCAATAAGTTCTCAAATTTTCAAATATTTATTTTATTCATCGAAAAAAACATTTCATTAATCTTTTTATATCAACTATTCGACGTAATCCTCATCTTTTCAATTCATTTCTGGAATATATTTTGGTATTTGAGAATAAACCACAGTGTGAGGGTGGGTGTGTATATCTTTATATCCACACCCGCACCCTGAAGATCTAATACCTGTAAAAAATCGTTTTTAATGATAATCCATTTATTAATTAGATATATAATTATGTCATACAATCAAAAATATAATAGAAGAACATGTAAATAAAGTTGGCTCACAATCCGAGCAAATTTTTGCTCCAAGTCGAACTTAATGAGCTCTGTGCAACAGTACAGTGAAATTTTTTGTAACTTAAACTTTAATTCTTAAGATTATAGATAATATCATACAAACTAAGAAAATTAAAATTGAAGATACACAAAATCTGAACAAACCATTGCATAGAGCTCACTAAGTTATATTTAGAACAAGGACAAAAGCTTAAAGGCAGTTCCTAGAGTAAGTTGGTTGAAACACAACAGTTCAAAACTAATTAACTACTGGTTCACCAATATTTGTATGATAAATGTCTGACAGTTCGGCATACACTTTGAATATATTATTCATTCGATCAAGTAGAGTTTGACGATCAGAATCACATTCGTTAAGACTATTGATTATCTCACGTATACTATAGCTGGTCCAGAATGCATTTTTGCGGTTGTAAAATGGACGATTGTCTATACCATTTCCAAAAACTTCTTTTAAAATTTCAATATCATTCGACTTCTTAAAAATATCGCGAGTTTCTTCGTAAGTAAAAAGATAATAGAAATTATCATATCCAGCCCAAGTAATAGCCGAAATACACATTGGACAAGGTTCATGAGTACTTAGAAAAATGCATTCTTTTGCATCTGGTATTTTAGATCGATCCTTTATTTGCCAAAGTGTATTGATAACGTTGATCTCACCGTGCCAGATTGGATTTTCTGCTTGACCATTACCTGTAGCAACAACAATCGATAAGTCTGATTTTTTGAGAATAGCTCCGCCAAATACACAACTGCCATGTGCAACAGTCACTCGAGTCTTGGGAATAATATCCTGTTCGATAACATCGAAAAGTCGGCTGACTAGATCGATACTATTCATCTAAAATTAAAATTAAAGACTGTTTCAATGGAGCTCCTACAACCTGATCTTCATGTATACAACCGATACTGAAGTTAAACTCAGTTGTTCTGTTGACTCAAGTATTTCTTTATATTCTTTGTTGCTCGCTCTACTGGAAGATAGGTTATCTACAGAAAGAGTCACTTTTGTTCGTTCGTTTGTCAAAGGACAAAAGGAAAGCCAGCAATGGATACTAGCGATGTTTATTTATTCCCTCGGCTAAAGGAAGAGTCGTATGTAGAAGAGAAAGAATTTGTGATTATGCTCGTATCATATGTTAAAAAAAAACAAAACGAACGATTAAGGATGAGTGAAGATAATTACAGCTAGTTAACCCTAACAGTCCCGTAGTAGTAAAAATGCTACACATATTCTACAGAAATCAGTACGTAACCATTTGGAATGAAAGATATATATATGTAACTGAACGATTGATCGTTCGTGCTTTATTTAACCGAATAAATGAATACGAACGAATATGAAAACGAAGAGAGAAGAATGAATAATGAACGACTATCTCTCTATACTCACCGTTAATGAGGTGAAATGGCCAAGAATATGTAAGAGATACTGATGGATGAAATCTGTCACAATATAGTCGTCTATTGAAACGTTGATGGTGGGGATGTTCTAATCAAAAATCCACATACACTCTCTCGCATGAGAATATATATCTAAATATATAAGTCGCTTCTCGTTAAGAATCGATAATTTTATTTATAGGACAAAGCACATCAAAAAAAAAGAAAGAGAATATACCAGAATGAAGCAGAAAGCAAGAAGCGGACGTATCAGAATGCAAGAGAGAGTATATGAGTATATATACGAGCATCGGCAGCAAAGAGTTAATAGAGTAAGGAATGTTTTTGATAATATTGAAGCAGACAAGTTCACGATGAACGAAATCGTCTTAATTGTTGTTGAATTGCTGTTTGAAATTGTTTTTTATAGTTCTCCGATGGTAAAATAAAGGTAAAAAAGATCAATATCGATGGTATGAACGAGATAAAATAGCCGAACAGATACAGCCAAGGATCGCGCATTGTTTTCATACATCTATTCATAAATGTAATGATCAGACGAGGTGTACCCAACAAAACTATCATTCCAGGTGGAAATAAAAGACGTTTATTTTGAGATAATTGTTGTCTGAATGATGTTGTAGATTCTAAAGTAGAACGATTACGAACCATATATTTAACAGTTAGAAAAACTGAGATCAGATTGGTGAGAAGAGGACCAAAAAAATGAATAAGAGTCATTGATGAATTGTAAATATTCATTGATGATGAATATTGAACGAAACACCAGACCCGATGTTCATCTTCATCTTGATCATCAATCAATTCACGATAAATTGGATCATGAATATATGAAAGAATGATTATCAGAAATAAAGAAGGAATAACCCATTTTGCTACTCGTTTACTTTTTCCTTTATTAAAATTGACACCTTGAATAACATTGATACATCTTTCAATGGCTACACAGGCGAATAACCATTCATTCAATGCTAAAAGAACTTTTAGAGCTACATCATTTGTTATACAATTAAATAATAGTAATGATCGATTTTGAATAATTTCCATTTGAGAGAGTAGAAGATGAAAAAATTTAATTGTTAATAGAAAAACCATGAATGTCGAACTGATTGATGATGTTAGAAGATAATAACCACAACCAACTTCCTTCAATTTCTGCGATTGAAAAGTAATGATTGAGAATGATCCACTGATCAATCCAATACCGAAAATAAGTAGAGTGATCATCATACTCACAATTACAATCGACGATTGTCGATACCATGCAACATTTGGTTTAATATAATATCCAATGATTGGATCCAGTGAAACAATATAACTTTTGGTAGAAAATTGACATTTACTACCATAAAAACATTCTTTACATGCACATATTGAACTCGTTGGACATACTTCACTATTCCGAAAACATTGACCATCATTTTTACAATCGTTATATCCTTGACAATCGTTGTTCATAGAATGATTGAATGAAAAACAATTGGCAAAACGATCGAGATCACAAATACACATTAAATTTTCATCGTAGAGACAGCGCAATTGAGGTTTTTCTCGACATAACATTGGATAAAATTTTGCACGTTTGATCTGTTCAAGATTAGCAATAGTTAAATTTAAAAGATCTGTAATACTCGAACAGTGTTGTTTTGATAATATTGAAGTATCAATATTTTCAGTTGGAGAAAATGCTTCGCGAAGAATAGCCAAATAATAACTTTGATTCGGTAATTGAACAAATAGAATATTAAATGGTTGAGAGGCATAAATTATAATTAGATCATTATCAATTGGAATTTTTTTAAATCTTGTCATTCGCTCATGTTCTGTGTCTTCGAATGTTCTTATAAAATGAATAAGAACAAATGATGAAGTAGATACGATTGTCTTATCTAAACGTAGAATGATACGACTACTAGAATATTCACATCTTGAACCATAATAACCTTCTTTACAAATACACATTATAGATTGTAGATCAACTCGATCATCAGAAGGAATACAAGTTCCATCATGTTGACAAGGATTTGAATTACAGATCGATCGTTTTAGATAACAATATGAACCAAACGTATGCAATGGGCAAACACAAATTGATGGCGAAAGACAAATAGAATTCACGGAACAATGGCATATATATGTTACATTACATGATGTACCAGAATATCCTGTATCACAACGACAATAAGACGACGAATTACTATTGGAGTATCGGACGCATCTACCATGCAGTCCACACGATAAATCACATGATTCTCTTTCTCCGTATTTCGGAATAAATAGCTGGGCAGAAAGTCGATTGACAGGAAGAAATTGAAAGGGAATTGGCAAATGCCAACTGGCCAAGAAATTTAATGTGGTTTTATCGAAAAGATCAATACGAATTGAATAATTATTTAAGTAATGTTTTGGTCGATGTGGATAAAGTAAATACCGATTAAACTTTGTTGCACAATCATGAGCAGGTATATACATTATTTGTTCATGATACCGAGCAATTTCTCCTTCTTTATCGATCAACATGATTACTACTTGAAAAACGGAGTTGGTAAAAGCTGCTTGAAGTGAAACAAGTTGAAACGTAAAACTGATTCGTTGACTTTGCCATTGACATCGAGATCCAAAATAGCTCGGTGGACAAAGACATTTCTTTGTTTGATTAACGCTATGTAGCACGAGAATACCACGATGGCAATACCAATTTTTACGAGTATCTGTGTGAAATGTTTTTCTTGTGTCTTTTCGAACCGTCGAAGTGTGTACAATTGACAATGAAGAAGATTTTGGTGGAAAATCACCAAATCGAAATGAAGTTAAAAAGTAGTGTGAGTCCTTTCGAAAGTCCTTCCGGTCTATTTTGCATAACTCTGTTTCAGTATCAGTTCGGTTAAAAATAGATGACCAAGGCAAAACTATTAACCGATGATCTTGGAGACATACATCTTCTTGTGGTATTAATGCCATTGGTGCCCAGTCACAAATATTGTCTTGAGTAAGACATTTTGACATGTTCCATGGATAATACTTCTGATCGTTAACACGACTGCCATTACTAAAATAGAGATTTCGTAATCGGAATTCCGAACAATTATCGATGCGTTCATCGAACATTTGAGATATTGGTAAACAGTAAGTCAATCCCGATTCACCACTAATACATTCATGTTCATTGAACGAACATGTTGCATTAGGACAATTTAGTTCGTCAGCACCATTTAGACAATCCCATACATTGTCACAATGAACGTAAGCATTATCACATGGCCACCATTCACAATCTGACGGATCTACGCTTCCACTGTCAGTAAATTCAACATCTGGCCCATGTGCTCCCCAACCACTACATAATTTCAAGTATGACATTGTCGGATTGAAGTCTTGTTTCTTATAAATCTTTTCGTCCCGTCCATTTCTAATACATTCTCGAATTCCATTACCAACTGCCACGAATGACAAACATTTTTCTGGTAGATCTTCACAATTGAATCGATTTGAATCATTCAATGAACATGTAGGAAATGATTCATCTCCATCTGTATCATCGTAACAATCTTTGAACCCATCATTAACACGATGTGCTGAAATGCATTTTAACGATTGATTACAATAAAAGTTGGATGGATTTGTACATGATAATTCAGTTCCGATTGTTAAACATTTTTCAAAGATAGTTGAGAACTTCGATGACATAGTATTAAAATCCTCTATCACATCAGCCAGGGTCGAATTCGAAACGCGACAACATGTTAATCCATCGATTATTTCAATAGGAACCTCATCATCTAATAAAAATGGACACTTTTTTGCGTCAAAACAGACAAAATCAGGTCGAATATTATTTTTAAATTCTTCAACCGATCGATTTGTAAAATAGACAAATTGAAAAAAGCCAAACATGATGGGTTTTTCAGGGAGTACCAACCATTCGGTGAAACAATTTTCGATCAAAGGTTCACAATCTTTATCCCATTGGCCTTCAAACATTGGAAGCGGAGTTAGAACGTCACCAATGCGATCGCTACCTAGAATTCAAAAATCAATAGATCTGGCGAAAGAAATGTTTTTAGTACAATTTTTGCTGGGCTAATTAATTTTGAGAAACTCACTTATTTCACAAAGGAAATTGATGAGTGCAGGTTTTAAGGCTAGATTTTTGGATCTCTCCATCCTCTTTCTAAACTAGGGTGTGGGTGCGGATCACATTAGGACATGAATACTATCCCCACACCCACACTTACACCTGGTTGTAATCTGGATGAAAATATCTGAGTAGAAACTAGAACAAATCCTAAGAACTACTTTATTTAATTTTTTGGGGTGTTGTAGACAGGATCCTATCAGACATTCTCTTAAAATGAATGAGATTGAGATAGGACCGAATGTTTTAACGTTATCAGTCTTGGTTCTAGCAACTTCTCAAGAGTATGTGCCAAAATAAATCCTGCAAGAGTGCTTTATCAGTTCAAATATCAAAATGTTAGAAAAATAAGATTTCACTTTACCGAAACTTCGATTAGCATGAAGTGCACAGTAAAATGTTTGACGACAACGAATGTTTTCAATGTAATCAAATACAAAGAGCAGTTTTCGGTTGATTTCTTTGTCACGATTGTTCTTACAATAAGTAGTGGTTGCTGGCATATCAGCGTTGTTATTATATTGGCCATCACCGCAAGAGAAACGGTTTAAATACCGATTGCTGCGTTCTTCGCATCGAAAAGTCGGGATATTTATACAGTTACTGCTGAATGTATAAGCAGGTTTGTTGTTACCCGTTGCATAATATTCTCGCTCATCACTTCCATCTAAACAATCCAAATTGAGCATACCATCATGTGAAAATACTGAGGGAATGCATTGACCGTTGTGACAGCGATATTCATCTTCAGCACATTGGTTTACTTCGAGTTCTTCACACATTTGCTCGTCTTCTCCATTGAAACAATCAGATTTTCCGTCGCAGATTTCACGCCAGTCGAGACAAAGAGGCCATGGCCCACGATCACAATCCTTTAGAAAACGATAACATGTACCACTGGTAATGTTGCCCAAAATTCCTGAACGATTATCAAAGGTATTCTGAACAATTTGATTAAATTCAGAAGGCGAATCATCGTCAAATTTATACTGACACATTTCACCAAACCATGGTGTTGAACAGTTGTAGAAAACATCTTTTGAATTTTTATCAGCCATTTCGTATTGCTCTGCAATATCGACTAAGCCTGACCAAGTGAGCAATTGATCAGAACTAATACCTTGTTGTTTTAATTCATTAAACTTGACCTGTGCTGCAACATTTGTATTTGATAAATGTGCCGATTGCTCTTCTTCACCATCATCTGGTCGTCTACAGTATGGAATCAAATAATTGTTAGGAATAAAAGAAGTATCGCCGTTAAAATCATCATCATCAATCCAAGAAGAATAGAAACAATCGAAAAACGATGACAGTTTTTTGTGATCATTCGAATGATACAGTGTAAAATGAACATCGATCGGAATGCACAAAGAGAAAATCAGCAGCACTCGTAAAACTATCATCGAGAAATGACAGAACTTTCCCGATAAAAGAATGTATTTCTTCTTTTGCTCAGTAAAGGAATGTATGAATATTTATTAGATTCTTGTTACCATTTCTACACAAAGGAAATAGATTAACGTCAGTGACAAACAGATTCGGCACATATGCTCATTCATTTATACTTACGATGCTTTTTAGAAACAACGCTTAAGCTCATTTACTTATTCTTTAACTATGAGCATATGTTGAAAAAAAGAATAAGGCACACCCACGTGAAGTTCTCCTATTACTACTTTTTTTAATACTACGTCGCAATTGTGCATAAATGCGACGCAACTAATTTCATATCTGCCATGCAATGACCACAGTTCATCCTAAGTAGTGGACTGTATAAGAATATGAATGTGGGTGTGAGTGAGTGAGTCTTTACTGTGTTCTTCTATGATCAGGCCTTTTCATGTTTTTCTTTCTCAAATAAAAGAAGAATATAACAAAAAGTCATTTGAATAAGTTTTAAATCAAATATCTTCGATCTTTCAAGAATGGTCACAATTCAATCTATATGAATGCAAGTAGAAACTTCATACTTTCTAAGTTTCGGCTTTTTATAATATGTATTCAAGAGCAGATGATTAAATAAGTGTCGAAAAAATTGACAAACAGACATATCTCTATATTTATCAAAAAAATCAAATTTGAATCCTACGATGAATCTTATAAGAAAATGGTGTTCGATAATTTTGAATGAAATAAGATTTTACGTAGTTTATTAAAAAAAAGTCAACTTCAGTTTCATTAATACATTTTGTCCGGATGTTATGTCAAATGCTTTTATTTTTCCATAGAAAATACGCCATTCTTTAGAATAACTGAGAACTATTTTTTTACGCATCATTTAGTTTTCTCTAATAAGTTGTTGATAAAATATCATATTCTATAGAGGAAAAAATGCATTAGAAAGATTGAACTAAAGTTTTTTTCACAATTAATTTGATTGTAACTTGTAGAGTAAAAGGTGATTGTGGGTGAATTTGGGTGTAGCTGCTGATATGATTTTCATATATAGTAGATATTCTGGCCTATGCTCACACCCACACCCTAGCTTTTTTTAAAGTACTTATATTGTAAATATTTTTAAAATTCAGTTTTAATTTAACAAAATATATGCAATGATATATTGTTTTTCTTGAATAAAATTTTATTACTCACAAAACTAAATCCGAGATTAACAGTCATTGAAATATATTAAAACAGAGAAAAGATCTGTGAGAATTATTGACTGAAAACATCATTTTGTTAATTTGTTTTTCTTTTATTTTCTTGTTGAACGCTGCGAAAGTTAACAGTAATAACGAATTTTTAAGGAACATAAAGTCTTAATGATCTATTTCAAATCCAATAGGATTCTGAGAGCAAAATTGCATTGGAATTCGATATGTTTATGTCTCTCGGATTCTTATAGAATGACCGAATCTTATACGATTTAGCGATATGGGTCTTGAAAAAAATACGTAACATATGAAAGATTCGATGAATGATAACCTCACTTGAAGATTAATCAATCGATACTTATTCATTCATCTTGCTGTGTTTGTTACGTGTCTTTTTACAATAAATATTTTCAATTCAATTCAAAAATTTAAAAACAATATTTTGCATCCGTTATTGAACAATGGCGAATAGAAGGTCATCTTCTAGAGACCTGGATGTACTGGAAAACGGATGAACTAGACGAGAAATTATATGGGATGTGAAACAACATCTTATTCATTTGAAAGTCAAGTTATTCTAAAAATCCATTAAAAAACTGTCATAATGTTAATAATTGAGAAGACAGTATAAGCTTTATAGAAAAGAAAAAGACATTTTAGTATAAGTTATAAGAGCATAAATATAAAGGAGTCTTTATTCTCGAGAAAAATATTCTATTGATGTTATTGATGAAAAGATTATATATTAGTTCAGTCATACAGAGTAGTTGACATTACAGTCTTCTTTATAGAAAACGAAAGTATAGATTTCCTAAAATAGTATGTAAAATTAATGTAACTCATTTAAAAAGTTTAGAAAATACCTTTATGAATTCTTGAATAAGAATGTCAATTGAAAATATTTTTCAATCCTGGTTGATTCCATTTGATATTCTTAATCTGATATGTCTCGTTTTGGTTATTATACTTGCATTAATATTTTTATTTCTTATTATATTTAATAAAACATGTCATACAGTTCCAATGATACTTGTAGCGAATTCATGTTCAGCTGAACTTATATTCGCAGGTAGTATTTTTTCGATGGCAATATTTACATTAACAAATGACCTTCTACGACGAGAATATAATGATTCGTTTTGCATTTTTCGAGGTTATGCTATTTATGTTGGCTGTTACGCACAGAATTATTCTTATTTCTTACAAGCAATCTACCGGTATACAACGGTTGTTTACCCAGCTCGTTTATTTTGGCGATCAGCAAAATTTCAATTATTTCTCATCAGTTTAATGTGGATGTCTGCTGTTATATCTGTTTTGCCGCATATATTTTACAAGAAATTTTTATATCTTATTGATGATCAAATGTGTGAAATGCCATCTGAACTTTCTTTTGTACCAATTTATAATGTAACTTGGTTTTTTATAATACCCGTGAATAGTATTATATTTATTTATTTTAAATTAGTTCGATATGTTAAAGAAATGAATAAACATGTAATGCTAGTGAATACTTTAATTCGTGCAGAAAGAGAATTAAAAATGGTATATCGAATAGTTATACTTGTAACATTTCTGGCAATACTTGGTATACCTTATGCGACTTTTACAATTATGGGATTTTTTACTTCGCCGCCAAAATATCATTTTCGTATTGCATATATATTTGTCAATATATCGCTGGTTTTTATTATGATAGTTTTATTTAAATTTACAGATCCAGTTCGAATATCTATAATGAAAAGAATAAAGCCAAGGCCAAATATAATAGTCGCAGTTGGGAGATAAATCAGAAGATTAAAATAAAAATATAAAAAAATAAACTTCTTCAATGTTGTATTCTATTTATTTACAACGAACAAATATATTGGCTTTCGATATCATTGTAAGAGTACTTCTTCATTGATAGACATCGTATATTATAACGTACGTGGAAATAAAAAAACGAGGGAAAATGATTGGTAAATAAACATAAGTTTTATTATTTGTATCAAATGTTAATCTCTTTATCTTTGTTACTTCTCATCTCAAGTAACATGATATGAAATAAATTTCAGTTTTTATCTGACAAGACTGACTATATTATTTTCTAAAATATAAATACTCTTCTTTTTAATTATTGAATGCTACATGAAATATATACGATAAGGTTTCGAATCGCTTTTCTGATTTAAGCGAAATATTGATGCTATCATTAACATCGCTAGTTTTTATCAATTGAATAGAGTTCTTATGATTTTTACCTGATTTGTTCTCATAATATATAAGATGAATTTAACTTCGAAAAGAATATTCTACACCCCTATACATATTATTAATTCGTTAGTTTGAAACTATTTAAAAGAAAGATTTTTTATAAGTTTTTATATTTCTACCTATATGATAAATAGATTTTGAAATCTTAATTATATTTATTTAAAATTGTAAATTGGATAACTATCGTATATGTTAGAAATAAAGAACTAATTTTAGAAGTACCGACGTCTTGTCAACAAATGTGTCACTTGATAATTATGTAAAGTCGTCTTAAAAAAAGAATTTATTCTTCTGCCTGGGATAAGAGTCAATTAAGATAGAAAGATCTTCTTTCTTCTTTCTTGAAGAAAAACTCCTAATATGAAACGATATCTGATGACAAGTTTTTTTTCATAATAAGAATCGTTGTACTCTATTGAAAAATAGAGTTACATTTATTATTGTGTAGACTTTATAAGCTATAATCACAGCTAATATTCTCATAGAGACGAGCTCAATCATATTAAATTTATCATACTCTTACACTGATTACTAATATTCATTGGAAAATAATATATTGCACATTACCAGCAACACTTACATTCCCGTCATATGACATTTACATATATGTATATAAACATATCTTTCTCTTTTATTTTACATCATTTCAAAAGATTCCAATTCTTCAGTTATAACTACTCAATCATGGTTTATTCCGATTGATATTTTATTGATTATTTTAATCGATAAAATATGTCATTCAGTGGCCATGATGTTTATTGCTAATTCATGCTTTACAAGTCTCTCATTAATGATTATTTTATTATAGACTACAATCATTACATTTCATAATGACCTTAAACAATTTTATTCTCAAGATTCATTCTGTATGGTTCGAACTTTTATTAGTTATGTTATTTCTGCTGAATTATTTTATTCTTATTTGTTACAAGCAATTTATCGAACTCGATTATTTTGGCAATCAGCACAATTTCAATTTTTTCTCATCAGTTTAACTTGGATTTGTGCTTTTCTTCATGCTACTCCACATATATTCACCGGTCAATAGAAATATGCTATTGATGATCAGATATGTCAAATACCTCTTCATCTTTCATTTATATGAATATATTTTCTCATATATTTCTATACTGACTCAGAAATCGTTACACATTGATCTTATTTTTTGTTACATGAGTAATTGGAGGAGTTCTGCGTTTTTTTATTACCTGAAAGAAATAGCCATCACGTATCCATGGAAATCGCTAATAATACATCATATTTTATGTTCATATTATTATAAGCTTTCTTCTTGATTGTATTGTGCTCTTAAAAAATAAATAAACAAATGAATGTATGTATTAGGTAAACCATATTTGTTTTGCTAGCGTGTTTGATTCACTTTCTTATATGACCTAATTCATCTTCTTTAAAGAGAATTAGTTTTCATTTAATGTCAATGAATATTAATATTATTTTCATGATGAAGATCTCTTATCTGTCGAAAAAAGATTTTCTTCGTTCTTTTATTACCTACTGATATTTATTAACCTTGACTCATTCTGTTTTGTGTAAATAAATACACAGACAAAATGATAACAAATATTCATTTCTTTTTCAAATTCTTCGACAAATGGCAACAGCAAATAATAAAGCACAATGTTTTGTGTGTAATAAAGAAAAAAATACATACGATTGTAAAGGATGTTCAAAAGACTTTTGTTTTCAACATTTAACAGAACATCGACAAATTCTTGACAAACAGTTAGATACAATTATTAATGATCATGATCAATTTCAACAGACAATTATTCAACAAAAACAAAATCTTCATAATTCTTCTT